>LJZU01000199.1:0-162381 GCA_001513805.1 Davidsoniella virescens | reverse complement strand
CCCGCGGCGCGGGAATCTTGTTGCTGTTGCTCCTTCCATAGCACCCAACTCGATTACGCCAAATCTTTCTTTCTTACGGTCATGATCACCAGCCTCTTAGAGGCTCACTGAATAGTGGGGTTAGTAGCTCTACTTAGGAGTTGGTTTTGTGGGACTGTCTTTTGGGGAATGTTTTGTGGAGGTTGTGAAGTTGCCGGTTGGTTGTCTAGGCAAAGCCAGACTGTATCACAGTCCTTCAAAGTTGTCGTCTCCTGAGGATTGATCACGAAATTTTGACAGCTATGAGTTTATTCATAGCAACAAAACTATCGCCGGATCCCGGAGCATGCTTTTGTATCGCTATAATCATAGTCAATGGACTTTTGGATAGTAAATTTCAACTCAGAAGGTTCTTTTGAGGCCAGAGATATAGGTTTGCTGAGAACCTGAATCTCCTATTATCGATTTTTTCTTTCAATATTCTGAGTATCCGGGTCTACTTGGGTTGACCTGGCTTTCAACCCTTGCACATATCGGCCTAAATTGACTAGAAGCCAGGTCGTTCAATGTGTTCCGGCTCAACACCAACTATAACTCCGTTGGCATGCTTCTGCATGACGCACTATCTCACCGTGGATGCGGAGCCCTATGGACATCATCAAGGGTTCATAACGCATGGTCCGAAGTACAGACAAAATCACAGAAAAAGTCATATATATCTGTTAAGCGTTTTAACGGTCAGGTACTTACGAGTATTTCTTCTTCGACAGATTATAATAATTTGGAGAAATCGTCCCCCACATATCTGCCACGCCCTGCATTTTGCTACTACAATTAGTACATATATGTAGATTAACAAGGTCATAGCTAGTTCTCGCTTCCCCTCATTGCCCAAAAGACATCCCTTTCTCCGTGTATCGCAAGACATAGAAAACGAGGGTAGGCATTATCATGAAACTATGTTTTGTAAGTTGGAGACCGTTTATCATCTTTAGACATCTATACCTATACTCCTGGCAGGAAACATCTCATATTCTGTCGCCTTGTGCGCTGATAAGCTTTTCAAAGTCTCCTTTAGGTCTTTAGGTAAAAGGGCCACATATCCCAATGCATCTCGAGTATCAATCCTTCCTGTCTTACCAAAGGAGGAAACGATAACCGTTTAGTTACAAATCAATATATTTAACTATGTTTTCAGGATGAGTATGAGTGTGGTTTCTACTTTTTCGATTTATACAGTACATCTAAATATGTAATTAAAAAAATCCTATTTTTATATGTATATACACACATACATATATGCTTACAATGACTTTGCTTCGCTAACCTATACTTATTGTTGGCGCTTATAAATATATCTCTGCATGGCACAAATATCTCATTCGCTTACGATATACCAACTATAATCCGAACACGCTTTGGGGTGGCAGAATCCCTTTATTGTCGGCGCAAAGGAAGTTTCAATCCCACTAGTTATATCATTGATACGTAGTTTTCGGCTATCTCATATATGTATAGTTTGACTCGGCCTTAGCATATTAATGCGGCTCCAAGAAGGTACTAATAATAACAAGTCTGCCGTCTCACTTGCAAGTTATCTCAAGTTATTTTTCATTCGTATGTAGACGTCATATCTTAGCAACGGACCTTTTTTCCATTTTTATATTGTGGATATAGCAATTCAACAGTCATTACTATAGTGCGTACCTTCTCACTACGTTTCTTGATTGTAATCTGTATCTATCTAACCATAAACATATCGTTCTTACTTCTATATGTACTTGACTGATTTACATTTGCAATACGGAAAATATGATAGATGATAAACAATGATCCCTCAGTTGTACCAGACGTATATGTATAAACAGGAATCTACGTGGGATACCAGTTTGAGGCCTAGGGTTTTATTCACACGCTATAGCACACCAAACAAGCATAGTCTATTTGTTTCTCTCTGCACTGATAAAGTTCATGTGTGCACTTATGCACGGGAGACAACATAAAGAGATTAACTCAAGGGCTAAATAGGTGGCATGGGCTTGAAAGCCTTGAATTATTCCAAGTTTAATAGCTTGACGGTGCATTTGCGAGATGGTAAACAATCCACCATCGCCCTCTAATTTCAAACGCTCTTACCTACAGATAGACGGTGGTCCATTCTAAAACACGACTTAACCCTCTTCGGGAAGCGATGGCCGCATCGACATGGGCACCGTAGCAAAAGCAAGCAAAATTAAAGCCCAAACAACGGAGGCTATGTTAAGGGTTGAGGGTTAGGCGACCAAAACAAACAGCTAAAGTTTTCTCCCGATATATATCCCAACCGGTTGCTCTGCCAACGGCCAGACGTGCACTTCGACGAAAAGATCTCAACCAACCAGACATACGAGCCGTTCATGAGGATGCCATATATCGCAACCCACCCTTTATTTTAGTTTCCTTTCATTCTCTTCCGGTAGCAGCTTCTTGTACTATTGTTGTAACACTCTTGTAATACTATCACCAACAGTCTTTCATTGTCTTCATTTTCTGTGTTTGTTACTGACGCCTCTGCTCACACCTATTCCACGCTCGTTTCTTTATCTTTCCCAGGCTCTCGAAATCAATAACACACTTCTTATCGCATTTTTATCAACAAAAGCCTGATTTCTCGATCTTCTCGAAAAAGCGAAGGCCAGCCATTTAAACTTGCGAACAATCGATCCTGACTTTGATCCAGTCCCGACTGTTTTCGCCTCCTCTCATTATTCATTGCGCTCTTCATCGCCGTCTACACATACATACAACTGTACCTGGAGCACTGTATAATTACACCTGACATCATCGTGCCTGCTTTGTTTACTGGCTCTAGCATCGTTTCAAGTGCCTCTGTTCTTTTTTTCTCTTCCAATCTGCTTCTGGCGCCTATATGTCGTAAAGAAGCTTCTTTATTACACTAAACTGCCAGGCATAACTCTAGTATTCCTCTAGATGACATTTCTTGCTAGCTTCCTGTTATATCTTTGACTGTCAAGCGAAAAAGGTAGGCTTCTCTCATACTTCAGCTAAAATTCGGCGCCCGTCGACCAGCTGTTGCAAAGCCAACAAGTGGACTCCCCTTGCATATTGCTCCATGACAACAGCCACATTACTTGCTTTAGTCCTACAGTAGCGTCTCTGTAGTAGAAACACTGAGATATCATAGCTTTGCCTATTGGATGACAAACATAGTGGTGCTTTCCGATCGCGTAGTCATGAATATAATATCATCAGATAGGCTTCAGCTGTCAAACTTTAAACTTGTCTTTCTCATTTTCTTTTATTTCTAACAACTTTTTTTTGTCTCATCACAGGATTCTCACGGCTGCGCGCCTTTCATTGATTTTCTCTGCCCACTGCGTTTCCACAGCCGTGCACTTCTATTCTTTTTCTTCCATTTGCTCTTTGCAATTAAACACAACCTCATATTTTGCATCGCTTGTTTGCTTCTTTCCTAGACTCATAGTCGACACCTTCTAAACATTGGTCATCGACCTGGTAACCAGGTCACACAGCGAATTGTATTTTTTTTTCCCACACCTTCTCTTTATATTCTTACGCTCGTTTTGCACCCTTCGTCATATAACCATCCCTTTTTGTATTGAGCACACCATTCACCACCCATCATCAAGCGCAAAAATGGATGCTAGTTATCTGTCTCATCAAATAAACTCCATAATCGAACAGCTGCACGGTCTGTTCGATGATATTGGCGTACCCAACCATGAGCGTGAAGCTCGTGAAACCGAGGTATGCTCAAATCTTCCGCTGATATAGACGAACATGATTACTGACTAGCCCGTATCAATAGCTATTCGCAGCTCTCTCTGATACTCTGAATAACCAAGTTCGTCAGGTCACTTCTGAAAAGAAGAGCTTGATAGATGAAGCGCAAACAACCATCACTGTGATTCGCCAGATGGAAGCTTCGTTGGAAGATCCTCGAAGCGGTCGCAACGAAAAAGAGAACGACGGTCTACGGGTGACTTACCCCTTGTCACGATGCCTCAAAGCATTGCGCGAAAAGCACCAACAAACTCATAGACTTCATAAAGAGCGCTTCCAACATGTTAAAAGTGTGTAGTCACAACATAGCCCCAGCGAATCAAGAAACAAAGTACCATACTAACATCTGTTTGCTTCCAGAACTGGCCGATGCTCTTCAGTCCTATTCATCACACCTTGAGTCTAGCTTTGTTAGCATTCCTCTTCCTCCGACTGGACCTAATGCCTCGGTCCCCCCAAGCTTCGACTTATCTTCAGCATACGTTGATAAACTAGACGCAGAATTTACCCGCGTGTATGAGGAGTACACTCGTCGTATCCAAGTCGTCCAGACAACCTGCGAACAGATAATCTCTCTATGGGCTGAACTTGGGACACCCCAGGCTCATACCGACAGCATGATCGTCAAGAATTACCGTGACTCTCCTGAGCAGCTTGGACTCCATAAGGAGGACCTCCAGCGTCTCAAGGCCAAGCATGACGAGCTTTCTAACGAGAAGAGAGCTCGTGAAAAGCACCTTGCTGACCTCAAAAGCTCCGTTGAAAGTATGTGGGCTATGCTAGGTGTAGATGAAGCTGAACGTAAGGCATTCCTCAATGCAAACCGTGGTTGCGGTGTGCGCCAAATCAATGAGTTCGAGGATGAAATGTCTCGCCTGAGTGAACTGAAGCGCCAGAACTTGCACCTATTTGTTGAGGATACGCGGTGCAAGCTGCAAGAGCTATGGGACTCTTTATACTTTTCCGAAGACGAAATGCTAGAGTTTACGCCCGCGTTTTCCGACGTTTACTCTGATGCCCTCCTCGAAGCTCACGAGCGTGAGATCTCGCGCCTTGAAATTCTGCGCGAGCAACGGGCGCCTACATTGTCCTTGATTGACAAACACAAGGATCTCACTACTCAGAAGGAAGAACTCGCACAGTCCAGCCAAGATGCTTCGAGACTGATGATGAGAGGCCAGAAGGGTGAGCGCCGTGACCCAGGAAAGCTTTTGCGCGAAGAGAAAATGCGCAAACGTATTGCGAAGGAGCTGCCCAAGGTCACGACTGAGCTCCGCAAGTCCCTAGAAAGATACGAAGACGAATATGGTGTTCCATTCTTGGTTCAGGGTGAACGATACCTTGATTCGCTCGAGGATGACTCATCAGCTTCTGGGTCTAAAAAGGGCGCTGTTGCAACCACGGCCCCGTCTCGGCCTAAGACACCGGGCGCTCCTGTCATGCCTGCTCACAACGCTACTTCAACTACCAAAGCCCGTCCTCTGAGCAAGGCCATTTCTATGGGAAACATGAAGACTAATGCTATTCAACCTCCTAACCGCGGTCTTACCAAGACACCTACTGTGGGTGGAACAAAGAGCCAGCAACAAGTTGTTCCCCCTCCTAGACCGGCGTCTACTGCACCTGGATCTATCGGCAGATCTGGTCCTGGAAGCCCTACGCGTATTCCTGCGAGAACACCGCTATCGAACCTCAAATATGGAAGCAACTCACCTGAGCGCGCACCCATAGCTCACTCTCTAACACGTGCCGACACTAGCCCTCTGAGAAATGTCGGCGTTCCTATCATGAGAGCTCCTCCCCCGAAGATGCGCGAGCCTCCTAAACTAGAGACACCTGCCAACCCCTATAGAGGGACGGGTCTCATGGAAAGTTCTATTATCCGTGAGATCGAGATTGAGGATCCTTTTGGTCCATCCACCACCTCTTCAATGATGGGTGCTTCGCAGTTCAGTAACTCTCGATATGCGTACGCCTCATCATCATCTGCTGCCTCATCACATCCCGACTCGCTACTTGGTGCTCCACGCCAAGTATCTGGTACATCTACCCAGATCTCAGGGTCTTCTGAAAATTGGGAGACGTATGATGATAATAGTGAGCCGGAGCCCGATGCTCAGGATGCTTACTATGCTAAATTGAGAGCTGCACGTGGTAAAAGACAAGTCGAGGAGACTGTTACGGCCCCTGGACCTGACATTCCATCGTATACACGGTCGTACTCCCATGCGAGCCACCATTCAACTAGCTCACACGGAAGTTACGTTGGTGGTGCTGGTAGCAAGCGCATTAGAGGGTTCCAATCGCCGATGCAATCTATGGTTGATTATGAAGATACTGGAGTTGTGTCAGGTGGTGAATGGGCAGACGAGGATATTCACCATTAGTGAACGAACCAAGGAGTTTTTACTCGTACCAAAAATCTTCCGTTAGTGTTCTATCTTCTTTATCTTCATGTTTCCTTTTTCGAAACGCCGCAACGTCTGTGAGTTTTTGTATTACTACGTAGTTTTTTTCTCCTCTTCGTTTCTACTTTTTTCACGTTTAATCTGAGCATTTTTTTTTTCTTTTCTTTCCGGTGGGACATAACTTTGTTCTTCGGCTTTGTTTTATGGCGAAGACATGATGGCTTTGATTAGCGAAAGCTACTTCTTCATTGATCGATTTAGTCGTGCCATCCTATCGCGGGATGGCATCGCATTTCGAGAGCCTAGTAGTACGTATTCGTTAGTATGGAAACGTTTGTCAAGTATATATTTTGTTTTTATATTGTTTTTCTATGGGTTGGTTGGTACTGGTTGCCAAGGGAGTTTGTGGCAGTCATTTCGGATCGGTGTCATTTGAGTTTTCATTCATTTTCCTACAAGAGCATCAATCAATCAAGATATAAGATGTCATTTCAAACCATTTCTGGAGTTTCTAAACGTATAAAATCAGGTATAAGTGACACGATTATGTGTGTGTGAATGGCAAGCTTGTCGAATTGTATGAGTAGACTCTGCTGGTGATTTGACTTATGTTTCTAACGTCTACCTACTGCTACTCAATGTACATATGTTCCTGGAGCAGACAATCGACTGTCTTAGTATATTGAAGAAATGGCTCCTACTAGCAACCTCCCTTGCCTTTCCAGGGGCCTTTTTCTATCTCTTTCAGTCTTATTTCCCCCAAGATACCACTTTCACAATTTTTTCGTCTCTACACATCCTCGAGCTGTCATATGTCTTCTGGAAACTTGATATTGCAGTGTAACATGTAACACAAAAGTAACATGGCTTGTTGTTTCTTTTCGTAGGGGTTGAGAGCTTGTCTGTTTAGCAACTATATCTGACTTCATGGCCTTTACAGTTCCTTACATATCTACCAGTATCTAGATCTGTTTTTCCTCGGCTGGTTGGAGATGTTACACCCATACAGATTATACCTTTGAGCTTTCATCGGACATGGTACTTGTCAGAACCGCCGTTTCCGGTTCTGGTCGATCTCAATCCTTGTGAGACTCCCCTTGTAAGAGAGATGCGGGAGTGAAGCTCTATGGGATATAAGATGTGCTCTTGATGCCGTTTTAGGTGTCTATTTCAGACGTAGGCAGCTGCATATTCGGCCCTATGTTCCTATCAGGCTAACATGGAGTACTTGAGTATCTACTAGCTTATCACTACTGAGGCCCATATCGGAGCTCATATGGTCTGTAAGATTCACAGCACAAAGACTCTCCTCCTAAGAGGCTCTTCCACTCTGTGAGTCAGTTTTGTTTTGTCAATGGTGTCCTAGGATGTGTTTCGGAAGCAGTTCAGTATTCTTTGGTTGCCCTGATAAATCCGGGCTTGTCCGGGACTGTATCAGGTAGCCACTCCTTTCGCTTTACTGTCCATCGTTTCGTGCCCATCGCTTTGGTCCCGGTTGATTTCTGCCGGCATGCTCGGAACTCTCTATAGACACTTCTTTCAAGAGCCTTTGTAGCAAATATCATTCCTCAATAGTGTAGTGGTGATCATACCTGCTTGTCACGCAGGTGACCTGGGTTCGATTCCCAGTTGGGGAGACATCTTTTTTATGATGATGATGATGATGATGATGATGATGATGACGACTACTGTCGACTGAGTAGAGTTTTGGTGATAGATGTTTGTACGTATCACTTTAAGGTAGAAAATATACTAGTAAGATTTTTTGTTATCGTAGCCTCCGTGATAGGGTTATATAGAGGGTTACCAGATGGCGCTAACCGTGTTGCGTACTGCTGGGGCGTAAATTTACAATTATCATCTTGGTCTACACACATATGTACATATGTACAGATAATATCTATTTTCAAAGTTGAAACATTTCTGAATAAGGAAGTTGCTTGTGTCTTGTCTTTTTCGTTTTAAATCGTAATTCCCTACTAACAAATTAAGTATATTGTAGATTGTAAATTTGTTTCCAACCTTCATTCTTCTTTTCTTCACTCCCATCTTAATACTTGTATTTCAACTGATCGCATCGTTCCAAGAATTCATTTCCCACTGCATCAAACTTTTACACCACAATTTTGCTTGTAGCTACCAAGTTACAGAGTCCAAGCTTCTCTCTTTATTTTTGGCACCACGTTCGCTTGATTAATTGTGTCGTATAAGTAAACGGTCAGCTAATTTGCTACTACAACGACGGATCTCTTGCTTGTTTTCAACAAAAAAAAACAGACCCCTGAACTAGTAGCATAATTTGTCTTGACTCGAGCTGAAGCTTTCGTCACTGTTTGTTTGTTGAGCGAGGCAGCGTCAAGTGCACTTTTACTAATTAGTGCCTATGGAAGTGGCGCCAGCTTCTTTAGAATGTAGCTGAAGTCACATTTTGAGCAACACGACTTGCCTTTCTGTTGACTAATATTTTGTCATTTCGCTTCGTTTTCTTGCGTCGACAAGTTATTTGTTTATAATCGGCTATTTATTTCGTCGTAATTTTGTATCTGTTCAGCACAAGATATCTTTGCCATAGAGACTAGTAAACTAGTACTTGATTTGCCTCAGCCTAGACTTTTCCATCGCATCCGATGACAATAGTCACCCAGGCCGAGACGGTGACATCGCTATTGTGCACTAGGTATCTTCTTTCCAGCTCCATACCATATGCCGCTCGACCCTTTGGACATCGTGTCGATCTAATCGATTACTCTGACTTGTTCAATTAGACTCGACAAACTGCTTCCAATATACACTGTATCACATCACATTACACCCAAAAGGGTCCGTAATGTCAGAGAATGCTGCAGCAGCGCTCAAGGGCGCATCGCTTGCATTCTTATCGTCTTCTGGGAACAACGCCACTGCCATAGCTGCTCCCTCCGATAACCCAAGATACAAGAAGCCAACGCCAAAACCGAAACCTAAAACGCTTGCGAAAACAAGCCACATACCCCAACATGCCAACAATGACGCCAACCATACTCGAAATGCTCCCAGAGATGCCTCTATCTCAGTGCCATATCAGCCCCAGCCTGTGCGACCCAGAGATATAAGCTCCATTGCAGCTTTGCAGGCAGCCGCATCGATTACGGGGAGTCCTGGCACCAGAGGCGGATACACTGCCGGGGGACAACATACAGGCATGCGAGTACCATCTCCAGGGCGGCGCAGACACAACATTGGACCTCAGGCGCAAGGCGCATACGCCATGCGTCAAGGATCGCCAGCACCGTCGATCTCAACAACGGCATCAGCCAGATCAACCACTATTCCAAGTGTTCGGTATAAGTACGCACCGGGAGCTTCAGCACCTACGGATATAAAGTCTCAGTCATATATTGCTGCCTCTGTTGCGGTGCATCGCTCAGCATCGCCGTCTCCAAACCCTGGCTCTAAAGGATGGTCAGGGTTCACCCCAAGCACTAGAGGTGTATCACCTGCATCGAGCATGTCCTCTGGAGCAACTACTATGGCCCAACGGGCTCAAGGTAGAAGACCGACACCTATGACTTTCCAGATGAATAACACTCCAGTTGTAATGTCGCCACTCTCTGGGCGATCTCCCACAAGAGAACGCCTCTTAGATACATCTCCAATCGAATCTACACATGCGTTGGTAGGTGCGTTCGAAGCTCGAGGGAATGAGGCTGTTATTAACGGTGGCGATGCAAAGAAACGGGGGGATATGAGACATTCCGTTGCTGGATTTTCGTCAACGTTTCGTAATTCAATTGTTCATAGTATATCACGCAGGAACTTCGACTCATCTAGAAGAATGGAAGCTGGGGTGCCAAGTAGCAATTCGCTCGAAAGAACGCCAAGTTCTTCTCGGGCCAAGTCAACCATAGACGAGCTATCTCCAGCCATGATTGCTGCTTGTCATGTTAGCTCTAGTGCTTCTACTAGCCTTGAGCAGATACCATCGAGTAACAGAAGCAGTGCTTTACAAGCACCAACGGCTGCTGTGATAGCGACTGAACAATATAAACGAAGGGCTTCACGACCACCTACCCCGCCAGAGTCCAGAGTATCCGCTAAGAAGCTATTTATCCCGGAATTGAATCCAGCTATCCTGGACAATACCAGAGCAATTGAAGATGATGGAGATTTGTCGGATGATAGCTTTGTTTCAGCATCCTCTACTCAGAATAGTCTAGTGTCTTCACCGGTGCGCACGTCAAACCATCGTCAAACATTGTCTATTAGTAGCGTGCGCAGTTCCCCCACCTCACGACCTCGACAAAAGAATGCTGGTGGTGCATATCCACATGACAACCATCATCCTGTGCCAGGCACGATGTCCTTGACGTCGCTTTCTGATGCTATGGTTGCATCTGCTTTGGCAGCACAGCGCTTAACACCAAGCAATACTGGGCCAAGCGTATCACACATGCCACGACAGAAATCACCTCATATCCTTCCTACACTCAGATCTTCATCAAAACGCCATGACAGTGATGAAAACAGTGCCGAGAAGAGACGTAATAAGCACTCATTGTCTAAACTTGGAGCAAAGGGCAAACATCAACACCACGAAGGGTCCCGTAAGCGTTGGAGAGAAGAGATTACTGATCGGGAGAGAAAAAGATATGAGGCCTTATGGGCTAGTAATAAGGGGCATTATCTTGTCGATGAGGAATCGCGACCATCGGTATCAGCGGCCATCACTGCAGCATCCCTCGCAGGACAAACGCCGCCGTCACGTTCTTTTGTGTCCTCAGAACAAACTTCAACTTTGGTCATGGTAGATGAAAGAGATGATCCGCATGATCTTGTCGCCAATGTTGTTGTTCGTGAGCTATGGAAACGCTCGAGATTACCTGTGGATGAGTTGTTAGAAGTCTGGGATTTGGTTGACCGACAAGTTCGGGGTGCGTTGAGTAAGGAGGAATTTGTTGTTGGAATGTGGCTTATTGATCAACGGCTTAGAGGGCGAAAAATCCCGCAGAGAGTACAAAAGAGTGTTTGGGATACAGCCAAAGCTGTGTGGACGAAGTCGCACCATCATCACCACCACCACCACCACCACCACCACCATCACGACAAGCATCATTATGATAAAGCTGTGCGCTGATACGATATTAATGAGATAGACAACGTCAATTTTTGGTATATCTAGTATTAGTTGCATGAAAATAGCAATCTATACTATCAGGAGTGCTACATGTGTAGAGACAAGGAAGTATTTTCAGCTTAGCTGGAGTATCTTCCTTTCTTTGCTTGCTTTGATCTAATAACCTTGAATAAATAGTTTTTATTATTGTGGCTTACGGCTAATTTTCTGAATAGTTATTTCAAGACCATACTGAGTACTGATGGCACGATTATATCCAGATGACCTTTTTGGGATCAAATACGTGTTTTGGACCAGCCTTGCTATCGTTTGCGCGAGGACCTTTATCACTAGATGGGAATATGTATCCGCGTTGATTTGACAAAACTGTCGTTGAGCCCCGGACTTGCGCATTTGTATAGTGAGTATGTCCATAGATCCAGGCTTTGACATTCTGGATATCGACCTTGCTATTGGTGTTGTCGTTATTAGCTCTCGAAGGGCTACTTCCACTATCATTAGAGCTTTTGAGACCGGCGATGGCACCAGTATTACCATATATGCGACCTTTGACATTACTGCATACACTATGGATGCTGCTACCGTTGGTAGTGAGTAATTCCGAAGCAAACGCAGGTGTGAGCAGGGACTGCGCATGTTTAGGCGCTGATATGCCTTGGACTGTGGGCGCGTGATGTGTAACTATAATGATACGATCAAGCGGACCGAGATTGATGGACCGTACGGCGATTTCTGCCTTGAGCCAGGCTAGATCAGATGCGTGGCGAGCATTGTGGGCGGTGACGTCCCAGTCAGCAATCTTTTTGAAATCATTAACGCGACCCTCGATGGCGGCGACTGCGTGGTTAGGGATGTGTGTCCAGAGGGTACAACCGAGTACATGAATATGACGCTCTACGAGGGCTGGTTTGGCGGTGGGTGTGCTAGCACCAGGCGGTGGTAGAGGAGGAGGAGAGAAGCCCGTCTGAGCATCTGTAGCAGTGAGCGTAGGTACGGGAATGGATAGAACGTGAGAGTCCTGCTGTAACAGATGGACGTTGGGCCCGCAACGAGCAACAGTGACACGTGCGAGCTGGACTACTTTGTCGTAAGAGATGTTGCCGGCAAAGAACTCGTGATTGCCGAGGACAAAGAATATGTGCTTGAAGCGTTTCGCCTGGGTAGCGAGGAAAGTTTCTAGGCGTGAATCACCGATGTAACCAATATCACCGGCAAGCACGAGAAAGGGTGCGCTAGGGGTGATTTCGAAAGAGGTGTACTGGTCGAAGAGTTCCAAGTGCAGATCGGACATGAACTGGATGGGGCAGAGACTCGGATCAACAGCTAGTATGGCTTGTGGAGAAGGGCCAAAGGTCGCAGTGCTGGCAGTCTTGATAGCAAAGCGCATGGCAGATACGACCGAAAGCACGCCGCTTTGCAAAGCTGATTGCATGTTTGCCCAAGTAGAGAGAAGTTGTTGTTGGGTGAGGAATACCGGGCTGTAGAAGGGAGTTTGAGGGCTCGGTAAATATATCAGAACATGACATGTGGGTGATAAGACGCAAATTTTGTACGAGATCAAGAAAAAGATATTTTCACGTGTCTAGTGCCATGAAAAGAAGAGAAATATCTGGTCGGTGACTTGTCGAGTCCACACTCTTCCAAGCATGGCCGGCTACAGTTAAGTGTGCACGGATGGAGAAGTTCGTGAAGATACAATAAAGCTTATATCAGATGGACTAGAAACTAGCAGTCGCAGCAGACATTAGTAGAGCTGCTAGCTACTAGTCGAAGGTAGCTTTGAATGTTTTGGTGCCACAAAAGTACGAAGGCCAAAGTGTTACTGGTGCTTTGACCCATAATGACGTGTAGATGAGCGCTTTAGCCTGTTTTGGAACAAAAAGCAACAAAGTTTAGTGTACCATTAAAGTCTAGCCGTGTTGGTACTGTTCTTATAAAATAAGATGAGATTGACTGACAGCGGACATTGATATGAAATAAAGGGAGACAAACTTCAAGCCGTGGTCATCAGTATTAACATCTCAAGGCATGACGTAGACAAATCTGGGCGCATGTATAGAAGAAATCCTTAATAAAGAATGAATATATTGTGATTTACTGTTATAAGCAGGAATACAAACAAGTCAAACAAGTCGACACACCTCTAATTAAGTCAGCGACATTGATGATTAGGTTGTCATATGATATTGTGAATTCCTCAATGATAGCAAATACGGTCTTGCGCACCATCAGATGCATCAAATCAAGACGAAAAAGCCGACTATGCTCACAAGAAAGACAGCATTAAGCCACAGGGGCGGCATCACGCAACATCAGAGAATGAAGATAAGGGTTGGATGCAGATAGCTATGTGTAGCCTGGAAATAAGAACAGATAAGTGGTATGGCTGGATACAAAGTATTGGAAATATCAAGCGTAGCAGTTGAAACTCAAGACGGTTATTGCTTAGTTGAGCTGAAAAGTAAAATATACGAAATATATGAGAATTCGGATGAAAAACAATAGGAGTCAGGCCCCATTTGCTATTTCCTGATCTTGTGCATACAAAACCCCACAATAGCACGACGACATGGGTTTTTTTTTTTTGGCAAGTACCAACTCTCAACAACTCAAGCCTCTTTACTTGATAGCTTTCTCGTCAACGATATCTTCCTAAACAATTCTACAGCCTAAGTTCTTCACTTTAATCCAACATGTTGACCGTAGCAAAGGGCCCGTTGCCCGGAAATTCCGCTCTACAAGTTATCGGATTAGTACCGATATATATCTTCATCGCCGTCTTATGCTTGGTTTTCACAGCTCTGGCCGATATCTCTGTCTTTCTTCGCGATTCACTCCGAGCCTTTGAAGAGTCTCTTAATAACGGCATGACCTATGAAATATATCTCCAGAAACAACAGCAGCTCTATGAAGCATCTCAATCCCTGCACCCAATGCATGAAAGTCCTCCTGTCACTAACCAAAATATACATGATGCTCCAGCCTATCCCGTCGATAAAATAGCCGTACCACTAAAGCTTCAGCAAGGTCCCCGGCAGATAGAATTCCAGGAGTCTATCTTAGAGCATCACGCGGACTTAGTGAGTCAATTAGAAGTATCTTCCGGTCCGATACCGTGGCAAGCCCAAGCTGGTCCCGTCGATGGTGGTATCCTGCTAGACGACTCACTTCCAGTAGCTGATCGGTCGGCTATATCTCAGTCTTTGTGGGAGCCACATCTTGCTGGATCATACGAGCTTTCTTCAACTATCAACGACGATATAGATGTCCCTTCATGCGAGACTTCCAAGCGGGAGTTTACAAGTGCTCAAGTTGACACGCAAAGCTCAATTAAAGATGATAGTGACGAAAGAAACCATAATCTTTTTGAGACTAAAAAGCCTGTGATCGATCTAGTCTTCGAGCCTGACCAGGTTGCCAATGGCCGCCCAGCGGCTCTGGAAGATGAGCAGGTTCTCAAACACGAGCCTACCTTGGTTGGTGAGAAATCGGCCTTGGGGCATACGGTGCAACAAATTACCGAGAACAATCCTGAAGATAAGCCCGAAGACAAAGCGGAAGCTCAGCCTGAAGATCAGTCTAAAGTTAAGCCTGAAGTCGAAAATATACCCAAGGATGAAGCTGATGGCAAGCTCGAAGTGCCATCTGAGATGAATCCTGTCGACAATCCTGTTAATGAGCTCGAGAAAACGCCTAATGTTGTGTGTGAGGGCAAGCTCAAGAGCGGTACTTCGAACGCTCTGGATGACAAACTAGACAACACGTCGAAAGTCTCACCAATAGCCCCGGAACATAAGTCCCCTAAACCCGCTAGCAAGGTCCAGTCCGAAGATTACGTTGGTAGTCTCGAGGATAGAAAAGTTCCCATCAACCCTGATGTTTTCCGGAAGGCGGAGGTTCAGAAGAAACTACTTGATGCTAACCCTATCGATCTTGTGGAACAAAAGCCTACTGCCCAAGAGCCTCTGGAAGGTACTGTTAAGGATGAAGATACTTCTGTCTCTACCCCCACGACACCTATCACTGACGAGGATATCACCAACACCGGGACGCCTCTGCCCGTATCGCCAGTAGTAGATGAGTCGAGTGAAGAAACCCAAGTAAAGGATCAGGTGTCTATAAAAAAAAAAACCCCTTTCGATCAGCAACCGAAGTCAGAATCACACGATCAGCACATTACTAAAGAACTTGACGGCAAGAACGCCGCTGCTGGGTGGCAGAACGGTAACAAGAAAAACACCAGAAAAAAGAATCAGAAGAACAACGATACAAATAGTAAAAGTGCGTCCAATCAAGCCAGTGCTACGAACACCAACAACAGCACCAAAGACCTTGCTAGTAATAAAAAAGACGACATAATCACAAAGGGAAAATCCAAAGCTCAGAACAACAAGTCATGGAGCAAAGAGGACGATTCTTATGAGCACCCTGTATCGAGCGATCACGACCTCGACACACCGTCTATTTCTAAGCCTAGTGAAGATGTTGGTGATCCGACCAACCTCAAACTTAATCAAGACGACATGATTCCACTGTCCAATAAGAATAGACGAAACCTCAAGAAAGCCAACAAGCGCGCATTAAAGGACAAGGAAGATCAAGCCAAGGCATTATCTGAGGAGGATCAGAGCCAGCAATCTAGCCGCACAACCGATCGACCGGAAATACAGCCTAAGGAGAGTCAAGTCGCTGAGGGAACCACTAACCAGTCTGTGACCGCAATCTCTCAGCGAAAGAAGCAAACGCTGACCAGAGGAGGAAAAGGAAAAAATAAAGCTTCCAAACATCCAGAACGAGAAATTCACCAAGCCACCGATAACAAATCCCCGATAATGGAATATGAACAGGCTTCCAATGAGCACCAAGAGAAGAAGGATCCTGACGACGATGCTGTTAGATCTGCCGTGATCCATGAGAGCGAAGCTGTTGACAACTCTAGCGAGGTCCAAAATGTTAACAATGAGACCACAGAACCTACTATGATAGCAGACTCAAACCGGTCTAAAGATCAGCCTGAACGACAACCGCTGCCTCAAAACATTGAACCCGAAGCTATAGATATCAAAGCCACCGAGCCCGCTCCTAGTGATTCCCCTCTTATATCATTTGACAATGAAGTACTAAAACTCAATAGTGAGTCAAATAACGGCCAGTGTTCTAGTACACAGGAAGATAATCCCAATGATAATCTTGATGACAATCCGTCCCCCATGCCAAGCCCCACCAATCAAGATGATGACGCTTTTTCAATGGCTTTAACATTGGGTAAATTTATCACTACTCGACTCAAAAAAAAGCAAAACCATAAAAGGCCCAGATCACCCCCAACATCTGCAAGTAACCCACAACCTATCGGAGACGATGTTAAACATTCCGATCCCCCGGTCCGAACTGCTGTAGAGCCTGTTATAGATGAAGAGACCGCTAGTATATCTTCGGAGCCTACTTCAATGCCGATAGATTCTGAAGTTAATGATGGTGCTAGTGTGAGTTTCGGTCGCCTGAATTTCCAGTTCCTAAAAGAATGAAAATAAAGATATGAATACTAATGTATATGCTTAGATTTACGTTAAATCCAGCAATGAGACTAGTCATGATTATCTTTCCAGTGAAAATCAACAGTCAATTCCTGAAAAAGTCACCAACACACATCCTACCGAGAAGCAAGATAAGCCTCCATTGGTTTCACCACGAATTGAAAATCCCCATAGTAGCTCTCCTGACTCTTGTGGTGCCGCTGGTAGAAGGGAGGAGGAGTCAATGTGCGAGTTACACGGAGAAAATAGGACAAATGTTCTCGCAAGTGATCAGTCAGCGTTGATGAGGGCAGAAGAGCAAGCCGATAGCCCCACGACTCATCACCATAGCCCAAACTTGAACGTCGGAACGATGGCTGGTGTGTCTACTATCGGTTTGGACAACCAATGGAATTCCGATCAGGGAAGTGGCCTGTATAAAACAGAATTAAATGGGAAAAATCTTGGATGGCAAGGAAAGCCCTTCGATATGACGCATATGAAGACCGGTAATTCTTTGGATACTGTAAGTCCTTTA
The DNA here is from genome assembly GCA_001513805.1 of Davidsoniella virescens. Lineage (NCBI taxonomy): Eukaryota > Fungi > Ascomycota > Sordariomycetes > Microascales > Ceratocystidaceae > Davidsoniella > Davidsoniella virescens. The sequence continues at coordinate 145,023 of LJZU01000199.1, read as the reverse complement.
TCCCTTTGAGTATAATGCTTCTACCTGAGAATCAAGTTGATAACATTCCGAGTTCGATGCCACTGCGCAGAATTCCGGGCCTATAACGACAGTATCTGCCATTGATGACCCTAATATCTCATGTGCCCGTGGCGATACGGAAGAGCCATACGTCGACCAGATCGAACCCGGCCCGGTCTCCATCCGCAACTCAGGTATAAGCAATAATCAACGCAATATAAACAACTTTAGCCTAACATAGAGAACTACAGATGTTTTAGACCACGAAATCCAGTCAGCATATCCCGATAGGATATATTCCGATCTCAGCGAAGGTCAACCTGATATCCAACATGAAGATGCTCGTAACAATACCTCCGAACATGAGAATAGCAATCACGACGATGCCGACGATTTTTATTCATATACAGATAGGTTTGTAGGGGTCAACTACATAACAGATTTTACTGTAGAAGATGCAATATCCAATAACCCAGATATACTTGAAAGCCAGTCAGGCATTGAGAATGATGAGCTCGACAGAGAGCACATTAAACAGCCTGTATGCTCTATTGAGTCTTTCCATTCGCCTAATCCGGACGAATCCATCCTCTTCGATGCCGTGAGAAGCACGTCTCCCAATCAGCAATTCGACGAGAATTTTGTCTATACATCACATCAAGCTATGGAACTGATAGAGCAAGGAGATATCGGATCTTTGGGAACATATCCAGTTCCAGATTGGAGCTGTAAGAATTGTCACGGGGGTCAATTTCCTCCGTATACACCATCGACAGGCAGTCACGTTAGCCCAGCTATTTATGGCCCTTGGATCATACGCGACCATGAGAACTTTCATTACTTTATCGCAAATGATTTGTCTATAGAATGGCCTAGGGTTCCCTGTGAGTCGCATATCATAGAGAGAGACACTTAGATGTATGCTTGATGCTAATATGTTAGTCATAGACGCTGAGGGTGACACGATCGTTGATGCCAATGGTGGCCGAGTAGCCTATGTTGGAAACGGAATTATTCTTAAGGAAGGCACGAAGGTTCGAATGAACGAAGAGTTTGCTATGGATCTTGTCAAGGCTTACACGGACATCGTGGTTCCCACAGTCTACCGGTCGGAATACGGTGACTACGGCCGAATTTACATGGAACAACTACCCGGTGTTGTTCTTGGTAGTGTGTGGGATACGCTCGGCGACGATAGCAAGAACCAAGTTTGTCTCAGTACTTGGCAGATCGTCAAAACTCTACGCAAACTCAAGCGTCCAGTAGACCATTGTCCTGACGAGATGTATGTAACCCTGGATGGCGAGTATACATTCGACCCTCTACTAGGCGTCCATGACGACCAAACACCCAAGCTCTACAACGACGAAATATTCCGAGCCCGTGTGGAACGGCGGTTCCGTCGTGCAGGCGGTTGGGTGGGCTCTGGTCACATGCACCTAAACAGTTGCCGATTAAACTTACCCGAAAGTACGCAATCGGTTTTCACACATGGAGACTTGGCGCCGCGAAATATTATGATAAATCCACTCACGAACGAGATCACGGCAGTGCTGGATTGGGAGAGTGCGGGTTGGTATCCGGATTATTGGGAGACAGCTAAGATATTCAATCCGTGGAACGACGAGGACTGGCGGCAGTGGATGAAGAAGACATGCACTCTAGAAAAGAGATACGATGTCAGTAGTATATTGTTGGCCAGAAGGGTTTTGCGCTGATAAAGGGCTACAGAAAGTTATACTATCTTGGAAAAGTCTTCTAACAAATAAATTCCAAGATCATAACCCGTATATCCATATTACTCTGTTGATAGATGAGCTACAACTTATTGTTCAGGCGGGCGACGAGACCTTATCATTAGGGTTAACCGCAAGGTAGACGTTGTGTGACCACACATCTCAGCTGCCATTTTGTTTGGTGTAAATCCAGCCGTTTCGATGCAACAGTAACGACAACGACGACAACTACAATTATTACCTGTCTTATTCTCTTTCTAGGCGTCGAGTACGTCAATGTATTTTCTTCGCATATAGTAACAAGGGCCTCAAGTATATTTCCGACTCCGACTATACGTTCCTTCATATCTCCCACTTAAGACTTGGTCTCCGGCACATTGCGACTCTTAATCTAAATACCTCTTACAAGAACAGAAGCGAGAGGAAAGAAAAGATACGACGCTCCGGTTGATAAAATACTTGCCTATTTGACACCAAGCTTAGCTTCATTTTTGTCGTTAGAGGGATTACGACAACGGATAACTTTTTTTATTTTAAAAAAGAGGCTGGTTTACTGCGGATAAAAGGTTTTTGTTCATTTAGTCTGTATTTCATCTTTCTTGGACTAGACTAAATTAGAAATTATAGGATCGTAAGCTTTCTTTTTTTTCAGTGGCTTAGTTTTTGTTTATTCTTCGTAGGCTAGTCGTATCGGGCCATGCATTGTTCCGTAGTTTTATCTCCCAAAGTCCAAAGTAACAAACCACAAGAATAAGTCCATGAAATGGCAAATTAGTCAAGAATGAACTAGCAGAGATAAATACATATATTGTAAATGTATCTGTACATTATATACCATGTCGGTGGGGAGAGGGGGGGAGCATCCACGTAAAATCATCCATAACCCAAGCTCTTTTGACTTTCCGATTGGAACTAGCTTGACTTCTAGCTTACATTAGTTCCTTCTTCGTTTGTTCCAAGAAGAACTTTTCTCCTCCCTTTCCCCTTGTCAATAACAGTCGTTGCCTTTTCAAATCGAGTAAGAGGAACTTGACGATAAGCTTCGCCGTTAAGTGTTAAAAGTCAATGATGTGGAGGATAAAAGATGTAGAGGCTAATCCTTCTTCACTTCCTCTGGATATAACACCGACATGTCTATACCCTCAGATTGTGTAGTTCCATGAAGATCACAGGTAGATTGGTTCTTTTTTTGGTGCTAGCAAAGTTTTCTTCTCTCTAAGTGCACTTGTTAACAGCTATTGTTTGATATAATGTCTAGCATCCTAATGTACCCTATTGGGCTACATATACATAAAACATATTGTACGAGTCTATCTATCTTGTAGTCTATATTAAAGAATCAAGGATAGCGGGGTTTCCCATGTTTTCATATAGCCGGTTATGTTAGTATAGAATTTCACGGCCGAGAAGATATCGTCATCCTCGCTCGCCAGTTCTAACTATCTAGTTATTTCCGAGTAAGAGCCTTTACTCTTGGCTCAGTTTAATTCACTATATGATATGCTAGTGTTGAGGTATCTGTTAGTTTCAACGTATACACATGCCAAATACTAGACACACAGATTAAGTAATAGATACACAAGAAGGCAGTAGATTGCCATACCCATTCAATATATGATATAATAAGACCTATAGCTTTTCAAAAGATGATATGAACAAAGTAGCAGCCAAGGAAACCTTAATTTACTCGTATCGAGCTGTCTACCTGAAGGTTGAGGGCATCTTGGTTTCTTTAACACATATAATATGGGGAAGAAGGGGGGAGGGTCCTCAACAGAAACAATCTTCCTAGGTCTATCTTAGATAAAGTATGTAGTTATATGTATTTCCTTTTTCTTCTTTCTATGATTGTACTTATCCTTCAGCCATGCAAGCTGTAACCTCCATAAGAGAGAAAATGTTGGATGAAAAGAATACGTTCAAAGAACAGTTAATAAACTCGCTCAAAAGTCGGACGGCCAAGTCTGTTTGTCTATCCTACAAGCTTAGAATCAAATCAAATTAGTACCATTTGCAGAGTTTCGACTACTACCACAAGAGCCTATCGAGGGGAGTATCGTTACGAAACTCACTAGAAGGTTGCTCATAATGCAAGCCTAGCAGGCTTCACTTGAAGTGCTTTAGACGCTGGGCCGATATAGGAGATGTGTACGTAGCATCTTCTAGCATACATGAGAGAACCATATCCTTACATATGTGGTTGTAATTGTATGCTTGACATTTCAATATCAAGTAGCCGATCAGCCCTCGTCGAGAACGCAATCTGCAAACATGAAGTAACATATTCCATGGAGTCTAGCAGTCATGGGTTTGTAAGGTTTCTTCATCGTTCCGTCCTATTCCTTTTTTGGTGAGTGCGCAGATAAATACTAAAACTCAGTATTGGTAGCATAATATAGTAATATACGAGAAAAAATACATAGTTACTCAAAGACAATCATTCCAACAACTCGCTTCGTCATCCCTTTTCTGTTAGTTGCTATCACGCGCTGCTATTCCAAAATGGACACCGAACAAGATATTATTACCCTAAAGGTATATATATGTACATAAATAGTCTAGCAATAGGGCCGGCGACTAAACTAAAAGAAAGTCTGACTACTGATAAAGAACACAGGCGGGCGGTTTTACTTGATCATGTATCCTTACCATAGCAAGGCAATATATAGAGTAATAAAAGTAGGTTGGGTGACAGTTAATACTACGACTTCTTTCTAAGCTATTGCTTGCGTACCATCTCCGATTAATCTTCGAATCATGTTCTGTTTGGTATATCATGAGAAAGAAGAAAAACCCCGAGTTATGACATAATATGGCAAAAGAGGAAAACTATTGTACCCAACCAATCATGGGGCCACGAATTCTGATCATCTTGAGACTATTCTCTCGTAATATCTTGCCCTTTCTTTCTGATCCTATAGCGTGAAAACGCGGACTGATATAGGCTACGTTCTGGTTGGCCTCTGAAAATCCGGGAAAAGAGGCCGAGCCAACGCATCAACAAGTGTCCTTATTTTTGCATACAATAACGTAACAAGTTCCAATTTTTTGGAGTTTCTTTGGTCTCCCGTTTGCTTAGTATATTTGAGGGTAAACCCTTGTTTGATTGCTTGCCATACAATGATTGCTATACATGATGAGTTTTGATCTTGTTTCCATTTATTCCCTCCTTTCACTTATGTACATATGTCCCCATTAAGTCACGAGAAGTAGCTATCTATTAGCTAACCCTAGCCAACCCTAGCTATGTCCTGATATAATCAATCACAACGGCTGATACACACAAAAGATATATGTAAGCCACATACAACTTGTATGAAACGTACCTGCATATGTCATTTGGTGCGAGGCTGGTTTGATCAAAGTCATTACAGCCACTCCCGGTTTGTGTGGGATAGAAGGAGGAAGATACAGACACTTTGATGATATTAGTGAAGCAAAAAGCTTAGTTAGGGGTTATTGTATTAGTTATTTTCCATTTCACATACGTATACTAGTGATATGTATGTACATTTAAAATGGTAATGTTATGTTACAATGGTTGCTTCAGTGTCCACTGTCTATTCTAGTAAACGAAAAAGAAAGACGCATAGCGAGACTGGAATGTCCCAGGACTGCTTACATGCGGATAGGGCACACAAACAATTTACTTGAATATTGGATTGGGGCTGGGCAGGCGACAAATTCCTAGTTTGAGTACGCGTAACGGCTGAAACGGACATAGCAAAAAAGCACCGTACGGAAAGTTTAGTGGTTATTCAATAATAATTGATGATGTGATCGAGTAGTAACTAGTAGTTTCATATATGTACAGTAAACAATAAATAATGAGCCGCAGCTACTCATAGCAGCCCTGGAAATAGATATGTACAGTTGGGCATGCTAGGGCACTGACTATAGGGCTCGGGAATATGCTAAGCTAAAAAAAAAAGGGTGGCCTCCAACGTGTGTTGTCCTCGGATATAAATGTAGTGTGAACTAAATGTGTGAATATGCGTGCGCTTATGCTTGCCAAACAGAACGACAGAAGATATGAGTAAAGACAACATAAACAGAAGAAGATCGGAAGCAAAACAATGGATGCCCCAGAGCAGATAGGGAAGAAAAAAAAAAAGAAAGAAGAAAAAAAGCAAATAAACTAAGATAGGGCTTGCGTGCTACTGCGTATGAAACGTGGATTGTACTGTGTGCGCTGTACTGTTGGGAGCCCCAAAGTGGAAACTAAGACGTAAAAAGATGAAGAAAAAAAAAAGAAGATTTTGCTTCGCTTCGAGAGTGGTTTGTTTAGTGGCAGATCGAAGACAGAAACGCTTCAAAAAGAAAAGAAAAAAAAAACAAAAAAAAAAAAAAGGCNNAAAAAAAAAAAAAAAAAAAAAAAAAAAAAAAAAAAAGAAGATGTAGTCGTAAATCGAGTGAAGGTCGTTAATGAAGTGATTGGAAGAGTTTAGATGGCATTGGCAGTAGAGGAGCCGCTGTGAATAGTAGGTATCCAACGCTCTGGAACGCCATCGATAGAAACCTCGCAGACACGCGCTGGTTTCCGAGGAGGCAGAGCCCAGCGAGCACGCCCTGGAACAGCCTCGTCAAGTTTTCCACTGCGGCGCATAGCCATCTCTAGAACAGCGATGCGGATGAAGTTCGGGTTCTCTCTCATCTCACGTTGGCGCATAGCACCAGGCGGATACGAGAAGGCAGTTTGATTGGGTGACTGAGGCTGGGCCTGGTGAGACGAAGTCGAAGCAGAGGGGGAGGCGGTCGTAGAGCTGGACCGAGAGCCATTGCGAGACTTGTACACCTTGTAGGTTTGCATCTGGATAGAGGCAGTGTATAAGCGGTGCGAAGTAAGAGCGGTGCTTGGACGGTGTTCAATGAGTGCCGACGATGTAGGGTTCAGATAGCGGCGAAGAGCGGCCGAGGGTTCCTCCTCGAGCATGGGAGGGCGGCGTTCATCAGTGAACGGTACCCTGGGATCTATGGTGAGAATCGACCGGGTAAGGAAGTCATCCGAGGGGATAGAGGAGAAGTTGAGATTAGAGACGGCCTTGGCAGCGTTCTTGATAGCCCGTAAAGAAGCAGTCAAGTTGGACTTGAAAGCCGACTTGACCATGGTAGGGAATGGGCTGCCCGAGGATTCCTTGGAGCTTTGCGAAGAAGCATCGTCGCTGTTGTCGAATACCCGGAAATCCAACTCGTCGACGTTGATAGCCTTAGACAAAGGATGAGTGTCGGGCTCGCCACAAGGCAGTGATACAGGCTCAAGCGAAGGCCGAGTAGGGCGTTGCTTGTTCTTGCGACTGCGTGAGCGAGGAATAGAAGCGTCCGAGTTGGAGAAGCCGCCCCAAGAGGAGCCAACCGAAGACGGGGTGCCATAGGCGTCAGAATCGGCCAGAGAAGGCATAGACTCCAGAGAGATGGTGCGATCACCTAGACCGATGTCACTGTCAGATATGGAGATGGGCGAGTCTGAGCCGCAGTCAATCTCATCCGGAGGCAGCAGAAGCATATCCAAAGGGCTCTTGGCTAGTCGGAAACTCAGCTCTGTCTCTGTGGCGTGCTCCATGATAGAGTCGACGGTCAAGGGCATGACGGTCTTTTCCTGGACGCGGCGCTGGCTACGCTGGCGACGAGGCTTAGGGATATCAGTCATGGCCAGCAGGGCGACAACCGAAGCAGGTACGGCATCTGGCGAGTGGACATCCGAAGGCCTCGAGGAGCGTTGGCTGCGGGTCGACCGAGTCGACGATTGGCGCTTGACAGGCTTTTCTGAGCGGGCGTAGGCGTGAGATCTCGCGGGGATCTGCACAGGAGCAATGGAGGAAGAGGATCTCGAAGACGACTTCATCATGAGAATAGGCTGAGCCGGAGTACGAGAAACGCTTACAGTAGCCATGGTGTCTTGTTGGTGGGAAGCAAGGAGAGTAGGGGGGGACAAAGAAGAAGCAGTGTTAGGAGAGGGCTCCGGTTGATGACTCTGTTCATACTTGGATTTCCACAACCTGCTCAAAAGCGAAGACGAAGAGGCAGAAATGGATGGTGAGGAAGCAGTGCTGGGAGAGGCTGAGGGCGGATGTCGTTGTGGCGAATAAATTGACGATGGTGGTGACGAGTAGGTGTAAGTTGACGACGGCGTAATAGTGGCTGACGATAGCGAGGGTTTTGCTGGAATGGCAGCCGGAGAGAGGGCAGAACGAGAGGTGGCAGTAGTAGCTGGCTTAGAGGGTTCTTCGGATTGGCTGGTAGAGAGAGAGGCTATTGGTGAAGACTGAACTCGGTGACTTTGAAGAGATCGTTGGTGCTGTTGTTGCTTGTGTTGTTGCGACGACTGGGTTTGGCGGTTGTAATGTACGAAAGAGCTAGGAGACATCATCTTAACAGATGTTATGGAGGACCGGACATTGGTCACTCTATATAAGTCGATCAGACAGCAGAGAACAGACCAGTCACAGTGTGACTGATAGGACTGATAGCGGACGACAGGGCAGGGCCTGGAAACGGCAGCAGGGTAGCGTGCCTGAGTCTCAGCAGAGACTGCACTGTAATGCAGTATAACAGCTGTAATAGTCCAACTGTAGCAATAAGCCTAGGGTGACGGCCAATTAGACCGGGGTATCGGTTCCTTGCTAAATTTTTGCTGTATTGAGCAGGTGAGCAGCCGATAAAGAAGCCCTGTATCTGTAGAACGGCTAGCAGAATGCCGTAGTGTTCTTTTGAGTTTTATTGTAAATAATTTTTTTTAATATTTTATTCTTTAGTTTTTACAGGTGTTCCTTCGTCGACTTTTCTTCCTACAAGGGGCGTACCGATGGCGGAGAAGATACAGGGGGTGTAGCCATACAGATAGGTTTAGGCGTTGTTCGATTGGGTTGGAACTGGGTTGGGTTTGACTAACACCAGATTTTTTCCGGACTTGTATGATGAATTTTTTCTTTGAGGTTCTTCTTTGAGGTTCAGGACGTAGTGTTTAATTGGTAGGAGCCCGTGTGAGAATTTGCGGTGTTGATAATAGAAGTGTGGTGGACAACCGACAGGCTGGATCAACAGACAGCAACTATAGTAAGATCTATGACAAGACAGATCTCTGGCAGCACAAAGACAAAAAAAAAAAAAAAAAAAGACGCAATGTAGAACAGAGCCAAGCAATTCAGGCAAATATTCAACCAGTAAGTCCACTAGCAAAGAGACAAAAAGCTCGGCTTGTGACTATTAACTATTAACTATTTGGGGCGCCTTATTCTTGTACGTAACCCAAACCGCTGGAAGGGCCTATGACGGTGTTGTCCGGGGTGGTCCCTGGCAGGGATAAGAAGGGTAAAAGGTAAAAGTAGAAGCCAAGGTCAAGCTCAAAGAGAGACTGGGTAGCTTGTTAGTCAACAGCAGCCCTGATTCGGAGACGAAAATTGTTGGCGGACTAGGACTAGGGGGGCGTGAGGCCAAAGATTGAGGTCGTAGCAGAGCAGGTAATAAGATAGGATAGCCAGCGATACGATTGGGTTCTATTAGTAGTTGAGTGAAGTTCGTTGAATGTATGTGTCCAGATTCCGACTTCGTGTCTAGCGACTATAATTGATCAAAAATTGTTGGAGATGTTTGATAATTGGTCGAATTTATTTATTATAGGGTGATCAAGCAGAGTAGCTGCTGTTGTAAATGGGTCGAGATAGGCGATGATAACGTAGCTGGTATCTAAAGCCGAGGATTACCTGGTGAACCGAGAAACTGCAAAGACGGACCGAGTATTTGCCGCTGGAATGGTATATCGTGAAAGCTATTGTTTGCCTTTGTAATATGCTCAAGTGATTATTCGTATAGAGACTATGAATATAGTCTAGTCACCAGGACACCGAGAAAGCCGGTTGCTCGCCGCAAATAGCGATAGTGTCGTCACTATCTAACTATTTAGAGCGACTGATAAAGGGCCTAGATAGCTGCGATTATATGTATTAGTGGATGGCGAGAAGTGAACGACCTAGTCAGGCGTATATACACTTAGACAATTGAGTAAATAACTCAAGAAGCCGGAAATGAAGCTCCAAGGCTTGCGATCGTGACCAGAGCGAGCTTCTTTGGTGGCGATTTCGAAGTTGGCTGGCTGATAAGCGCTTGGTGAGGTCAAAAACGCGATGACTTTGCTTGACGCGATAAGAGGATTATCAACAAAAAATGAAAGAAAGTAAATAGTAAATAGAATCTTCAGAAGCAGAATTTCAGACTGATGTAAATAAAAGAAACAAAAATGTTGCGGAAGGGAAAAAGAATGGACAATGAAAAGTTGAAGCTGTAGAAGTTGATCACTAACTGTATTATCAACAATAAATGGAACAGTTTTTTTTTTTGACTATGCGGATAGGCAGATAGGTGACAAGAAGAAAACAGACACAACACTTACATCTTCTGATTGTAAGCACAAGACTCTCATAGTTCACAATTACGTTCTATTCGGGTCACTTCGGCAGCCCATGTGGTTTCAAAATAACCCAAACCATGGACATACAGATTTAGATAGTAGAGCAAGAGAGTCTAAAGATAACGAATCTACATAGCAACATGTACATATAATTCATCCACTATGTACACATACATACTAAATAACATCAAGTGGTACGTCTTTGTTCCTCCATGGCGGAACACCAATGCCCACGCTTACATATAGCTATTGGACAAACTGATGGAAGTGCTTGAAGAGGTAGCTTTCAAAGGCCTACAAGCAAAAGACTACCAATTCATTGACTTTGAGGAGAGACGGGGGGGGGGNNGGGGGGGGGGATCTCTTGGGCTAAAGGTTAAGATAAAGACTTGATACTACCCCTTCCCTTGCTTGTCTTCACCCCCCCTTGTTTTGGCTCGCATATTGATTTTGTTTCTCAACGCCTCGTTTTTTCCAGTGTTAATTTGGCTAGAGCCGTACAAAACAAACACGAGATTTACCCCCCTCTATGCTCACACGAGCAACATTGATAAGCTCTATTATTTGTTTCTTTTTATTTCCAATTGCTCATTTTGTCGTCTGTATATCTCTGTTTCTGGGGATTACCGGGGATATTTTTAATATATGTATCTGTACGTATAGATATTACTATGATATACATGTGTGTACAATCAAAAGACAAGGTCTTGGCCTTGGCTTGTAAGAAACCCGACTTGGCTAAGAAGCCTGTCAGTCACTGATAAGGACCTTGCTTCCCATATTTGCAGTTCTTTGCATAATCTGCGGCTTCTGCTTATGCAAGGCAAAGTACAGTACATGGAATAGTTAGTACAAATAATGCCAGTTTGTTGGCAAATGGCAACATAAATCTCATTCCGGTATATATGTAAGCAAGCACTACAATTTGACTTGTAAGCAAATTTCTCGTGTGAGCAAGGCGCAGACGGAGGCCGCTATTTTCAGAATTAGGCGGTCGATAAAGCACTCAACAGTAGTAGCTGAGTCTGTAAGCCTAGCCCAGGATAACTGTACAAATAATACAGCTATATACAAATGTACTTCAGCTGGGCGTGTTGCTGGGAAATTAAATCCCTACCATACATAGGTTCCTATAGATAGTGCCGTTTGGCTCATAATGATGCCCAACGCAGTTAGATAAAAATCACCGCGGAAAGCAACCAAATCCACCAGATTGCAATACATCTCTCTCTCTCTCTCTCTCTCTCTCCGCTAATGACACTATCACATTCCCCTCAAATATTTGCGCAAGCGGAGAATAAAGAGGAGGGGTTTGAACGCTGTAAGTCGCCTGGACCTTCGGTGATTACATACCAGGAAGTATCGGTTGTAGATATGTACATGTACATAGCACAGAAATCTAAGATATACATAGTGATAAGAAGATGGAAAGATAACGATTGAGATGGTACATACATCCTGTTGCATTCCTTCACACAAACCGTGAGATTCACAGCGAAAAATAGATCCTACGTTATATCAGACTACACTAGCCGCCTAGTTTGGTCTGTATCATATTACTACTATGGTCTGCATAGATTTATCGTCATGCGACTCTATCGGGATCTATATACGACCAGCGAACAGGAAAGCAAGATATATATCTGACAATTAGCCATCCACGTCTATATCTTTTGACTGCGCTTGCCACAGAAGGTGGTAGCCTAAGCTGACTGTTGGGAAGAAGTGTTCACATGAACTCAAGACACATCTTCCCGCTTGATAGTAACATTGCACATCACTCAAGCTTATTGACTGCCTAGCCTATTTCCTGTAATTTGGTATAGAACGCTATAGCGATGATTGTCTAGAAAACAACTCTTTCCAGACTATTGTACTGCAATGCTACTGGTCAGTCCGTTCCAGAACGACAAACAACCCCACGGCAAACGTTACAAAAGCAGACGCGCACAAGAAAATTACTTATTGTAACTGCCCACGAGAACGAAGGGCTTAGGTACAAGACATGACGACGATCTTTCCATCACCTGTGACTCTTCCCCGTCCATCCCGCACGTCAACCCAAAGCGTCTTCAGTTCTATACATGACAAGATCAAATGAGGAGGGTCACTATTGGTGATGACCATGCGAATGTGGAGATACAGACCAATTGAGGCCTGTGATATATAAAGCAGAAGCCATTATGTGCTCTGCGATATCCTGTATCTACAGAATGATAGAAGAATACCTAGTAATAGAAAGAAGGAGGAAAAACGGACCAAATCTATGTGGAGGACCCGTTATGACGCAGTTGTAATGGGACACTTCTTCATACTACTTTTTATCTCTGATTTCTGGGAGAAGCCCATATAAGGAGCGTGTCTATCTACTAGAACGAAAAATAATAAAGAACAGGGAATCGAAAGACTGTAAAAATGACGTTACAACGTGACCTTTCTCCCTCTACGGTGCTTGATTAAACCAGAGATGGAAGCCTTGGGAAGGGATAGCGAACAAGGGCCCTAGGGAATAAGAAAAATAGAATAATTAGTTGAATATTATTGTATTTATCAGCAAGCGTGGGGAAACCGCACGAGACGAAATTGTAATTGAGTCTACAGAGAAAGGCAAAAAAAAATTAAGAAAAGAAATCTAAGCTTATGACCCGGCCGACCGGTGACTAATTCAGAGAATTTCTAGTATATAAAGATGAGGCCCGACTTGATCTGAAATTTGCTTTTAACTTGGAGTTGCCGATAAGAGATAAAATGATCAGACCAACGACCGAAAGTATCTCTACTTGTCGTACTGAAGATCTATCAAAGATCGATACACAAATTATTGCTGGTTGCTGATAACAGTGCAGTGAAGATCTTTAGCTTAGTCACATTTCAATCGCATACAAGAGAAATTAAGCGAGGAAAAAAAAGCAGCACGATGTTCCTTTCGATTCCAAAAAGTCTCTTTATCGGATCTTTATATGTACTTTCTATGTTTTTTTTTTTCTCGGGCGAAAAAAAGAGTGAGAGGAATGTTCGTCTGCTCCAGATTTAGTAGTGACCAAGTTGCTCAAATAGGCTTAGCTTACTTTAGCATATCTGTTAATAGATAAGTACTTGGTACTTACTCCAAGTGCGCGTGATTTGCAGTGGCTAAGCGGTACTCGTGACTTTTTTTTCTTATCCCTTCTTTCCCTCTAAATCAGGCCGGACACCGCCTAAAGAATGAAATAATGATATCATAGCTGGGCACAACATAATAATAGGCACCAAAATATATGGGATGCAAAGAGTACAGTTATGATTAAGACGCAAAAGTGGATATGGCCGACCCATATGCCGTGGCTTATCTAGGCTAGGCAAGCGCCAAATTCAGTCACGATTTTCATCTATTCTCTATAGTCATTGTTGTATGTTAGATTATTAGTGCTTAAACACTGTGATGTCAGTCTGTTGTTGTTGGAATCAATGTTATCATATAAAAATCGTGGCCCAAAAAGCCAAAAAGGTACATACACTCAACTTCACGTGAAGTTGCCTGACAGGCCTCCTGAGATATGCACAGGAGAAAAATAGAAGATAGAACAAAAGAAGATCACACCAGAAATGGCGCAAATTATTTGCCATGCCGACGCCTTTAGCTGCTGTATCTGAACGAAGTCCATACAGCATTCATTTCCTTATCTTGTACATAGATATTTTATCCGGCTCTTTCAGACTCGGTCGCTAGATCAGGACGGCAGAGATCAGTCTATAACAACTTACTACGCTTGTAGATATATAGAAACATTTTAAACAGTCATCCCAAATATAAATTATCGATCGAAAGCTGGCTTCTTGATAAGGCAAAGGATACAAAGTACAAGCTTTTCTCCTGGAATGAAATGATCTTCTCTTCGAGCTCTGACTCCTTCATCATTGTCATGTGAAAAAAAGAAAAGAAAAAGCCTCTTGTCTTTCTCGCCAAGCTCCTACTGCTACTCTATTCGAATGCACCACGACTTACTTCTTCTGAACCACGTCGTGATCAAAGCTTCCAACACTGGTTCTTGAGAGTAGGTGAAGAACAGCGCTTGGGGCGTTTATAGTGGTAGTTTTAGCTGCAGAGAAAACAACGCAGTAGCAATACGCAAATATATATATATATATATAGCAACCAAGGCCAGGGTAGCCAAAAGTTCTTGAAGGTATCGGCCGGGGACCGGCGGTTGTTATAAAAAAAAGTGATAATTAGTAACAACTTTTACTCGGCGTTACCACTGCTTCTTTTGTGATACTTCTCTTATAGACCATATGCCTTCAACAGTGAAACGGACAGTGAGCCTATCACTAGTAACAGTGACGATAGTTTAAGTCACCCACCTCCGCGTATATCCTTGATCACCAATTTGTGACATCCGATAGTCCGATCATATTTGCAGACAACACCAGCGTTGCATCCAAAGTCGTGAATTGGAGTTCTAGGCCTGACGATAAGAAGCATGATGCCCATTAGTATTCTTTCCGCGAACCAGTAACTAGAGCCCCGATTCCGGATTGTTAAGCAGGCAAGCTCACAGAGGCTATTAATATATCGTCTGACGATCATACTTTAAGTTGTAGATATGTTCAAAGTTTATCCTGTAAACCGGGCAAAAAAAGAAAAGAAAAAACTGTTGCTCTACCGTGCTCGACTGCATATATTGCAACATCACCTCTACCGTTAACTAACCCCTCTGTAAAAATCTGCAGCTGTCTACTGTCAGTATAAGGTTTATGCCACCAACCTACAACTGCAACGAATGCCACACATAAACCGTATCCGAAGATTAACACACAAGCAACACAGTGTTTCGAGGCTCAAGTTGAGTCTGTGGTAAGCGACCCTGAAACTCGACCTTCCCATTGTCTAATCGCTTATTGGAACATGAAATTTTTATCACTTCCTCCCCTCTGGAATCTCATATATAATTAGGCAGAAAGCAGAAAATGAAGCACAGTTTGTTATCAAAGCTATATCATATAAGGACCATACGTAAGTGGTTCTTGGGCTCCAGTTGGCAAGTAGTTCCCTTCTAGAATAAATAACAACGCAAGTTGCTTATCTCTGAATACTACGTTATGTCACGGGGTTTGAATTCAATATTTTCTGTCTATAGCCTACTCGACGTCATATTCTTCTTTTTTCTTTGTAACTCGCAGTCAAAATCCTACATAGGTTGGGCATCATTTACAGATCAGGCCATTAAAATTGGCTTCCATATTGTATATCTAACTATCAAGGAGCCCTGTAGTTACGCGCTGGCCACAACCTTCCTGGATAAGCTTATCACATTGTGCCTTGTATCTAATAACACGTTGTATTCAAGAACAGCACAAGTCTTGCTATATTCGCCATGTTCGTCTGAATCACTAATCTTTATTCTCAAAGAGGCCGAGCAAGACTAATCAAAAAGGTCCTGACACCTTCCATCTTGATATCGAAAACTAAGCAGTATAAAGAAGCATAGCTGTCAAGTAAGACCCTAAGCTGCCTCTTTGCATACTTGGATCTTCTGTCCGACAAATCAAGGGCTAGCCGGGCTATCAAAGCTTCTTCCATGGAATATTCCTTTAACAACTATTACATATACAGACACAATCATAATACCATATGTAGCATCTTCCTCATTTGTTTTTCTCTCTTTGACTCGCACCTCCCGAAGCCGGCCGGAGCATCATTTTCACGTCTATAGTTGTATAAACTGTCCCCCATCTTACTCCACTCATAGCAAAGTCATTATAACAGAAAGGATAAGAAGATGAGAACGGTAGTATACATACTATGTATAGCTTTTTGTATGAACAGCAAGAAAGCCTGCAAAAGTCCGAGGCCATCTCATCTCATCCTAGATCTCTTCCTTCCGAGCCTTCCCGCGCTCTGATCGCAAACCTTTTTTTTTTTCCGTCTTGTTTTCCTTCCTTCTCATCGAGGAGAGATTAAACCAAAATAATCATCGTATTCATATGAATCGTCAGAGCGTACATATAAACGAGTCTCGCTTGAATCATATCTCACGTTCCAACTAGATGTAATATAAGGCGAGTAGCAAATTTAGCTCAAGCGGTAGATTTTTCAAGATACAGATACGTTCGGACTAATTATATGTAGAACACTTAGGATCCTTCCTAGGCCCCCAGACAACAGAGTTTGAATATCACAAGGGTTAGGTTGATTATCATCCTTCCTTTGCTTTCTCTCTTTCCTCTATATACCTGTATTTGGCCAGAAAGCAAGCAACATCTTCGGTATTCTCCATCTTAGAATTCCCAGTCAAGAGAGGGGAAAATATGGCTTCTATCTCCTATCAATCGGGTAATGGGGTTGTTATCATCATCATAATGGAACTATGGCAGAGGGGAAAGAAGAGACGACTTAAGAGAGAACAAGTCTAGAATTACATTGTCGTAGTCTTGGTAGTAATAGGCGTTTATGCTATCATGGTCAAATACAATATGGTAGTAGTTATTGTTTGACTGATGGAAAAGGATGTCAATTCTCTTCCACCCCACATTCACCACTATCTCTCTGATTACTATATTAAATGCCCATAAAGGTAGTCCATTGAAACTAGATCTTTATGTTGACCAAGATCGCTTATATTAACGGCGGCTATCTGTCTCTGAGCTAAACATTCATTCCAAGATCAAGCAAGCTACCCCTCTCTCTATACACCTCTGTCTTTTATATCTCTTTTTTCCTCTTCAACTCACATCTAACCTGGACACTGTGGTACTATCCTTCTCCGAAAAAGGAGCTATACAAGACAAACTACAACGGCTATAGCGAGGGGTAAAATAATGTCAACTAGATGACCAACCGGAGTTTAATAGAAGCACATCGTCGAACCCGGCCGAGTCACTGATATCTACCTTCTCCCATAGATCGATGTACAATAAAACCTTTAAGTTCTTTGTTCTTCATTCCATTATGACCACTTCCTACATCGGGGTAGAAAGAAACTCTTAGAGTGCTTTCCGTATTGTTTACCACAGACCAATATACCTTAGCTTTGACAACTCATATTACATATGCAATTATCTACATGTAGTGAGTTAGAGAGATAGAAACCCCCTCTTTTCTTTGTCTGCCTTATCTCTTCTCCATTTTGTCTTCTCATGCCCTGTGCGTTTGTTGCATATGTTAGGCTACTAGCCTTACATTAGGGCGTGCTCTTTTTTTTTAGGTTTTTTTTCTTGTATTTGTTTCCTTGCCTATACTGTCAGATACGTGCGTACCGGAAAGGGAACAGAACAGACGATAACAAAAGTCCAGACATGATATGGTTCACGGACAGTTCCTAAGTTGTCATACCTCGCCGTCGGCAAATTGTTCACGAACGTACCTTATGATATCAGAAATGGATGTACCTAACCCTATTTATTGGGTTTATATCACTGACAAGCAATGTGCTATGAACAAAATTGTGTGTTGAAAAAAGTATTATTAAAGATGGAATATATTTTGCCAACGGAGAAGCCTGAGAAGAGACATAAAAAACAAAAGATAAACGCAAAAAAAAACCAGAAAGGGCTATGAAAAAAGGGAAAAAGTTTCTACAAGCGATATATATATATATATATCGCCTTAGATATAATGGAGAAAAATAAGAAGAAAACAAGAAGAAAACGAGTGCAAATTCCGCCAACACCAGATGCCATGCTAATATTGAGTCAAAAAAGTGAGTGGACTTGGGGAATGAGATAAAGGGATAGGAAAATTGAAAATGAAAAAAAAAAGTCTAATGCCGAGTGTATAGTATAAATCTTGGTTCCATGCATGGAAAAATAGATAAAAAAGAAAGGAAAACAGAAAAAAGTTGTAGAAATGTGAGCGAGTGTAGAGATCATTAGAAGTTATAATCCAGCTATGATATGCCTACATTACCGGCCTGGGGTCTGGGTGACGGAGCCATTGCCAGACTGCTGTGTGTCATCATCGCCGTCTTCAACCAGGTACAGCTCCTCATGGCCATTATTCTGTGCCGTGATGCGTCCATGAAAAGGAGCAGAATGTTGAGGGCCTATGGTAGCAGTGGATGAGCTGCTTTCTTGTCTTGCCATATCCTCAGCTGAATGGTCCGCATACGCCTCTTCAGTCGAGTCTGACTCGGCATTGCTAGTTGAATCTAAAGGAGGCGAATCTTTACTACTGCTAGCACCACCCCCACCACCCCCAATCTTGGCAAACGCCGAGAAAGCTGAGAATTTCTCGCGCAGCTTCTTGCGCTTGCCATCACCATGGCCACTAGAAGCTGTGATAGTCGTCGTGCTAGTGCCACCAAAAGGATTGAAAGCATCGCCTGAGTGGAATGGTACGTTGGGATGAGTTGAGCTAGAGGCCGTAGTTGGGGTATCGAGGTAGCTGGCACTGGTCATGGGTCGGTGCGGTTTGCGAGAAATACTTCCACCAGGAGAGCCCGAGGGTTGTAACGTAGAGCCAAACAAGGCCCGGCCGCTGCGTGATGAAGAAGGACGCATCTCATGAGCCGAGTGAAGATTGCGAGAAACGATAGTAGATGATGCGTCAGACGAAGGGCCAAACGGAACAGTCTTCTGGCCCAAGGCAGCATGTAGAGCTGTCGAGGAGTGAGGGGGATGTCCAGGCTTCAATGAAGGTCCAAAGCCAGATTGGACAGCGGCAGTAGCCTGGCTGTTTGGTCCAGGAGCACGACTAGAATGAATAGAGGACGAGCGACTTCCAGAACGGGGCCGGATGCTGTGATTAGAGCTGTGTATACTGCGAGGAGGAGAACGAGAAAAGTCGACAGCTGCTGCAGTACTAAAGACACTGGCAGCATCATCGCCAGTGTTGGGGAAGCCCTCACTGTGATGAGAGCCATTTCCGTGACGGATGCTAGAAGCGCTAGATGACAAGCCTTGATTACTAGGTAAGCCCAGGCTGTTGCCAGCGGCAGCAGCGGCCTGTGACAAGATGACCGACGATGAAGCGTTGATGATACCCTTGCTTTGGGCTGTCGGGGCATTAGGGCGGTGGCGTAGCTTGTTGCCGATGATAGCACCCGTGTGAGAAATAAGTGCACGAATGACAGATTTCTTGAGGGCCTCGACAAGATCGAGGTTCGACCACATCTTGTTGTGCCACTCGATTTGCGGCATGCGGAAGACGAGATCGTGAACATCTTCGAGGTTGCGCGAGTCCTTACCCTTGTAACTCAGACAGAGGAGGACCGAGGGCACGTTGATATGGGCAAAAGCCATGAACTTGTTAGCACGAGCCATCATCTTAGTCACGTCATCAGAGTGAGATCCCCGGCGGCGGCGACGACGACGAGACGGGTTAGATTCACGCTCAGGGCGCATCGAGTCGCGGCGCCGCAGGTTGAAGCGACCTTTACCGCCGGCATCACCGCCAGCGCCAGACACGGTACTAGTAGTATCGGTGGCATTGGGGTTAGTGGTAGTAATGGCCGAGGGTCTCATGGTAGCCGTGCGGATCAGGACACCTGGACGGGGCAACGATGGGCCAAGAAGCGAAGGAGCGGTGCTGCGCAAAGACTCATTGGATGACTTCTTGGTAGGAACACGAAGTGTGTGAGAGCGTCTCAAGCCGCCGCTGCGAGTGTGGGGCACAAGGCCACCGACCACAGCTTTGGTCTGGGTGGAACTGCTGCCAGCACCGGTACGGATACTGACCGACTTCTGGCCCCGGCGATGGCCGACGGGAGGACCAGCACGAGGCGGACCGCGGTGGTTATGAGAGCGGTCCTGTGGATGGCGAGCGACCTGAGCCGACGACGTAAGAGTCGGCCGTAAACGTAGCTCAAGCCCGGCTGTGGCGCTGGAGATCGGGTCGCCGGGCCGTGGAGCAATGAACGATGTTGTGCGTTCCATGTCCTCAGTCTCGGTATCGTTGTCCGTGTCCGTGTCGTCACCATGGCCATCGTCATCGTCGTCGTCATCATCGTCGTGGTCTCGATCGTTATCGTAATCGTCGTCACTCACAGCACTGCTGCCATCAGCCCGTCGCTTGATGATGAACGGTGATGCGTCCTTGGGCGTCTCGTCGTCATGCATTCCAGGGAAGATGTACTCCAGGAGCTTCTTGCCAACATCGCGTTCTAGCTGGATGCGCATAGGGAATAGGTTCACCTCAAAGTCTTCCATGACGGTTATGCCAGCGATGGCCTCCAACATGTACCAGTACACCTGCATCATCTTCTGGCCTTGGAACAGGGGCGCGTGCTTAGCATCATAGTAGGGACTGATGATCTCGGGATAAAGGGCATTGGGCAGCAAGTTGAGACCAAGGATCTTGCCGACCTGGATCAAGTTGATATGGGAGCCGTTTGAATTGTCAGTGCGATGGTATTCGACATCGCGCAGTTGCAGCTCGACCAGAGGCTCATTGGTATCGCGGACCAAATGCCACACGATGTCGCGGGCAGCAATGCTCCAGCGCAGCAGAGGCGTCGGCGTGCTACGGTGGCTTCCAGAGGCAGTGGCCGCTGCGGCATCTGTGCTGTCGGATCGGTTGCGGCTAGACCCAGCGGCGTCATGCTTGCGTTGAGAGGACGTGATGGCTTTCATCATGAAGAAGAGCTCGTCTTCGCAGGCAGCTAAGTCCTTGCTTAACGTGATTCTATCCTTGCGCACCGATCTAACTGTTGAACCGCCCCGAAGACCACCAACTCCAACGCCGTAGATGCCGCGCGGATATGTGATAAAGTGCTGTCGGATAGCCTCTAGTTGGCGGATGCGATGCTGCATCTTACTGACTGTCTCGGGGATACCAGATAGATCTGAAAAGTCTGACGCCAGCATGATCTTTTCGAGTCGCTCAGACCGCGTCTTCTCGGCTGGCTCGTGGTACATCAGCAAATCCAGCACGATGACATACATGGCGTAGTATTGCGACGAGTTGCATAGAGCCCGAGCTTGCGGGAAATCGACCCAGAGATAGTCCATACGGCTGTCTGTCGGCTCCTTGGACGCCGGGGCTCCATCGCCGGGCGAGTCGCTACCCGAGTCGTCGCCGCCGTTGACATCGTCATTATACTTGAGACGCAGCGTGTTGAACTTATCGTACCGGAGCATGCCAGAGGTCTTTTGGACGACACGCTTGAATCCAAACGGATCTGTCTCGAAGTCGAACATGACCTCCATCGGAACCCACGGCGGCCACATAGAGCCCAGAGGCGCGCCGTACGAGCTGCCGCCATAAGCGCCCATGGCCACTAACTGCGAGCTCTGGAACCATTTGCGATGGGTCACGAAGAACTGCGTGCTGTCCATGTTCACCAGGAAACGTCGCTGCACTAGGCCACTGACGTTGTCCGACAGGCGGGTCTGGTCCATGACTTCAACGACCTTCAGTTCCATGCCCTTGGAAGTCACCAGCACTACGTTCTTCTGGTTCTGGTCGCTCTGCAGCTGAATCTGCGGTGCAATCAGACGCACGTGATAGCTCATCTTGGGCATAAAGCCAGCCGATATCCCAGCAGTCAGGTCGGGAGAGCACGAGGCATGGCCATCTTCATCGCCGCCAGTGCCGGCAAAGAAGATACTGTTGGTACCAGAGTCGCGCCGAGCTCCGAGGGTGTTGAGCAAGCCGCTCGTGAAAGAGTTGCCGGCAGAGGTAGAGCTAGCATTGTTATCATTGCCACTGCATGCCTCGAACATCTCACGAGTGCTTCCAATGCTGGCCTTGGCCGCGCTGTGTCCGTAGGTGCCACCGGCGATATTGGCGGTAAGCCCTGCGTCTTTGTTATCAACAGGAGACTCGCCCAGGAACCGTCGTCCATCCTCCATGAGCTTCCGTAGCGCTTCGTCAGCCTCTGAGGCTTCAGGCGGCCCAGAAGATAGAGAAGACTGATCTGTATCCTTGCCGCTACCGGCGTGGTGCGAACCAGCCTTACCGGCCACATAAGACGGCGCTGTATTTGCCCTCTTCGGTGCGTGCTTCTTGGCGCGTTCTTGCTCCTCGACAATGTCCAGGATAAACTTGACAGCTGGACGAGAGAGATAGTAGACGAGACCTCGGCGCAGACTGACCTGGTCAAAGTATCGCAGGACGATGTTGCGCAGCTCGTTGTTCCATTTGAAGTGCAGATTGTGGATGACAAAACGGTTGTTGTAGTCGCTCTCGAACTCGGCGCCTGTAGGCAGCTTGATTGATGCGCCGTGCGGCATATCGTTATCTCCACTACCAGGCGAGCCACCACCTTCATTGCCATTACTAGCATTGTCACCAGAGCCCGGTACTCCAGAGCTCTTGCGACTATCGAACGATGCCGCCGACACTGAAGCGGCGCGTGTTGCAAACCCGTGTAACATATGCATCAAGAACGCCTTCTTGTGCATTAGAATCTCACTCTGCCGTCTTAGCATCTCCAACAGTGCTATTGATTCAGCATCATAGTCGCGCTGCACGGCGCGTACCTCGGCGTCGTCCATTGATAGAGCATGGCTATCCATTTGCCCTTGTAGCTGGCCAAGGCGGTCATTCACCAGCCGCTGTTGGACACGCCGTGGATCATCGTCATAGCTCATGATGCAGAAGTGTGTTGGCTCGTTGCCAAACGGACTAGTACGCTCCGGATCACCGGCAATCACGCCGCCAATATCTGTCTGTCGGAAGTAGGTCAGTCTAGGCGAGAATGCCAGCGGCAAGATCTTGGTATCAAGCGTGCGCTCTGAGGGCAAGATCCAGTCCAGTTCAACAAAGTCATCAACGTCAATCCATGACATGTCATTGTCGGGGATCGTAAATCGAGAATTGTCGGGACCATCGTTGTTGCTATCATCCTCCTTGTCGGATGGATCCTGTTTGCTATTAAGGCTGATATCATCGTCGCCCGTACCCGATCCGGGCGTGTCGGAACCGCGCATAGTCGCTGATACGGCGCGGATATCAGTCGAGACCAAGTCCAGCTGTGCAGCGTGAATCTTGATTCCACTGGTGCGTGACTGCGTTTTGCGTCCAGCGTCTTGGGTATTGAACTCCTCGCGGCGCTGGTGAAGATCAAGCATGAAGCTATCGAAGCGCACCTTGATACCAGTAGCCATAGATCCATCTTCCAGTTCTGCATCTGGATCCTTGTGCCTGTAGATGTGTGTCAAGAACAGAGGCGCGAGCAGTAAGTTGTACTTGAGAGTAGCCAAGTGCCGACCAAACTTCTTGCTGCCCTTGTCACGTCCAGGCCACAGATCACCTTGGCGAATCGGCAACGACATCGGACCACCAAATAGCGAGAGCCATTGGTAGAAGTGTGTGAAGAAGCGCGGCGTCATGTGAACGGTGTTGTAGCTTCGCGATGGCTGCGGGTCAGTTGCCATCCAGTCACGGTCAACAGGTGCGCGTACAGCGATCGATAGGTGAATATGAGACGAGCGGAAGCCTCGGAATGCATCGTAAGGCAACCCAGTCACTGGGTCGGGCAATGCTTTGCTGGGTTCACGCAAAATGACATTGTAGTGTGGAGAGAAGTCGAAGCTACGTTGACCATCGACAATGGCCTGCTCGAATACAAGACCGATCATCCACTGAACCTTGCCGCCCAGCTTCATCGCTACCTTCTGGAAGGCCTGACTAGCCATTGGTCCATCGTCAGTTGCCAATAGTAAAGTGTCACTATCGTCTTCGCCGCGCCGCATCATCATCTCACGTTCCATATGGGCATAGTCCGGAATAGCCAGCACGTATTCACCGCTATTGACGGTCATGAACCGCTTTGGATCATCCTCGGCATTGAGATTAAGTCGTACATCGTGACGCCAGCACATCAGGAAGCCTGCACCGGTGCCTGTTAGGCAGTACGGATCACGTGTACCCTTGAGAGCGAGGTGAACATCACCATCGCTACGCCAGGCAATATGGATGCGTGAGTGGAAGCTAAGACGAATCTTGTCCCAGAATCCTACACGCTCGGAAGGATCCAGCTGTGGCTTGGTGAAGGTCTCAATGACGGTCATCATGTCCTGGATTGCTGGCTGGTAGCAAGGACCCCATGTGATGCGAGTAGGGAGGGCTGTGTTCACATCAATCTTCATGTTGGAGTACGTCTTGACGGCACCCACTGTGCGTCGAATCTCTAGTTCGTATCCCGATGTCTTGACACCGTCGAACAATGATGTATCCGGCTTGATCACGTCGACACGCACTGACCGGAGAGACTGCGGTCCACGATACTCCTCAGCAATGACAAAGTCGGTCGAAAGGGAGAAGGCGCTCTTCTTCGTCGATTGACCAGGCTTCAACGGCGGAACATGAATGAATGGTAATGGGTAATCACGGAGATTTATTCTAGCCTCGCTGGTGTCGATAGTGATGTTGAGAGGCACCAAAAGCGTATATTCCATATCCTTCGGTACGCCCTTACCGACCTTGTGCATGAAGTCCGAAAGGTCCTTCATCGCAAATGACGGCTTATCGATGTTGATTTGAAGATCTGTGAATAGAGCGGATGCAAGAGCTGCTCTGTCTGGAACCTCAAGGATTGTCTCGGCGTCTTCGACATCCTCGGGCATGTTGTCGGGTCCCCAGAAGGCGCTGCGGAATTCCCGAGTCTGGGCCTTAGCGAATGCACAGGCGCGATCAATACGCCTCTTCCAACTAGTAGCATGCAAGGCATTGAGCTTAGCGCGGGCCTCGTCGAATTTAAGACGCGCACTAGCACTACTAGTAAGTCCCGGTATATTGTGTTCAGGGTCATAACTAGGGCCATGGTTAAAGTTGACTCCGCGATGGTGATGGTGAGAGTCAGAACGCGTCCGAGCTTCGGTGTCGATACTCTTTTCCGATGCTTGTCCGCGCTTATGGCGGTGGCGTCCATGCTTGCGCGTCTCCTCTTCCTGTACCATCTTGACCTTGAGATCAAACGCCTCTTCGCGAGTTACTCTTTGTTCTTGCTCAACTCGCCCGGCACGGTAGATCATGCCGAGCTTCCACTCAAAGGCACCGTCTTCTATCTCAAACAAGAAAGACCGTGTCTTGATAGATATCCGTGGTGGAACTTTAGGGCCTTCCGGTCCTTTGTCAAACGGAAAATCGGCACTGCCAGTTTTGAACCGATAATGAAGCTGCTGCACACTCTTCATCGAGTTGACTACATTCTCAACGATCTTGCTGAGCAAAACTTCGTATGGCACTGCTAGTCGGATAGCCTCCGCATACAGTTCGACGGCTTTGTCATCTTGAATACCGCTAGCCAGCTTCTTGCGTGTTTGTCGGTAATCAAGTCGAGCAGACTTAATGCTAACAACTCGAGACCAGACTGATTCAATGCGTGGCGAGTCAACATACAGCCGGATAAGTCGTGACGTCAAGTACGGCGCTGACCAACGATGGCGGCCACATTCAACGCCATACACCTGTAGCAGCATGGATGGAACGTCCGGCATGGTTGCCTTGACTTGAATGAGAGATACCATCACGTCAGCGGTGAAAAGCTCCGGCGAGTTGGAGTTGTGAAATTGGCCCCGGTTGAGATTAGCCCCCGGAGGTGATTGTGGGGGGGACAAATAATCGACATCTGGACTCATTGGTACTGCCGGTTCGACAGGAGACTCATCTTCGCCGTCGATATTTGGTAGAGGGGTGAGGGCCTTCTTGAGGACCGACACGGCAATACACAAAGCGTAGTGGCGATATAAAGACCAATTGATCAGTACAGCTCTCATATTCGCCTGTAGATGGAAGACTGGACCCTGAGAGTCGCTCATGGAGTTGAGGGCGATCTCTGCCCGAGGACAGTTGACAAACGGCTCGATTTCAGTACGATCCGAAGATTCGATGATGAAGGCCTCAAGTCCTTTGATGTGGAAGGCCAATCTCCGTCCATCGCCAGGAACCTGGCCTGGTTTCTTTCGTAATGTCGGCGAAAGTGGTGCCTTCAAGATGTCGGTATCCGGAGTCATGGACCGGCTTCGTGTCCGGCGTCTTGAATTCCGGCGTTGTAAAGAATCGATGCGCTGTGCTCGATACTCAGTTGTCAAAGAGTCGAGTTGAATGCTGACTCCACGAGTTTCATCGGACACTAGAGAATCTGTACCAGCGACCTCTATGCTAACATCGGTCATCTGAATCTGGAAGTGCAAAAGCCATGAGGGCAAGGCCCGCAGTAGATTCTGTTTAGTGGAGGAGCGCCGCTTTCTCTTCTTTTCACCCTGCACATCGTCACGTAACTGATGGACAATCTGGCGCAAACCTTCAATGATCTCGGGTCGCACCATCTTTATAGTGGACGTTTGAATGTTTCCAGTTGCTACCACGTAAACATCTGGTGCCGCACTTAACTGTATCTTCAAGTCAAAGCTTTCTGTTTGGGTCAAGTCTAAACGCTCTCCGTTGACGGTCTGGTAATAGAGCTTATGGGTTTGTAGTCGCATTGTTGACGCCAAGGAGTAGTGCAGTTCCTGGACTGCAGAGTGGAAGGATTCTATCTCCAATGACACGGAAGAGATAGAGGAGATGATAAGGTCAGACTCATCGGAGTCGCCTGCCCTATTCAAAGGAGCGAGGGAAATGCGCATAACGGGCTCATGCATTGAGAACTTGATGTTCGCCTTGGGTAAAAGTCTCGAAATTAAGAGGTGGTGTTTCTGAGAAACATCCGCAACAGACACCTTCACTGCGTGCCGCTTAGGCTTGGGCTTCAAGAGCCTTATCAAGAGAGGGATATGATGCGGGCTCAAATCGACCGATGGGGATGTGATAACCGAATTAGCGAACAAGATGTTAGTGTTTCGCTCCTCTGGTGATCCCTGCTTCACCAACTCCACAGTTTTAGACGGTAGAGTAGTCTTCATTGTAGTCGTAGCCATAGGAATATAGACCAGCCGCTCATGTTTGCCGTTTCCATCGTGTAACCCCACAGATATAGAGAGGGCAGCTCCAAGCGCCTCATGAGCGATGTCATTGCTAGCAAAATACATGCGGTGGGCTGGAGACTTGGGATCTAATCTATGCAAGTCGATGCCAACCTCCTTCGTGGAGACTGTCAAAATCAGTGGTGATGTGCCGGACTTATCAGCTTCCGCCTTCTTCGACAAGGCTACATAGCTTACGGCAAACTGCACTTCTTTGATGCCACGTAAGATAGAAGTGACAAACTCTTTTGAGTCTGCAATAGTCTGCATGAGATCTTTGTCAACGGAAGAGTTGAAGGTAGGAACACGGCTTGGCAGTTTAGGGAAAAAGCCTTCTTGGAATGCCTCATCAAGACTAGGCCCAAGGGTAGGGGGGTTGGTGGGCTCTTTCTCTGCCACGGGAGAAGTAGCAACAGGCGTGGTCTCTCCCCGAACCTTCTTGAGGTTGGCCATAGAAAGAGAAATATCGTCCCAGGGAATGTGGACACGTCCCAACTTCAGCGCAACAGAGGCATCACGTAAACCGTCGAGTGTATCAGAGAGAAATCCATGAATATTGAGAGTGGCGTTGTCAACGATGTCAATGGATTCTTTGCCTTCTGCCGTGAAAAGAACGCTACGGAGCGTCATAATCCACTCTGCTTGTTTTTGCTTGATAGCTTGATCAGAGCCTGTGTTGAAAAAGCGAGTGCGATCAACCAACTTGCTACGTGTATCGACTGCAACGCTAAAGCTACCAAACTGGATATTGCCAACACCCACGAGCACAACGCTAGAATTCTTGGCAACAACATCGACCATGCGCAGCCATTTGACGTTCCCGTGGAGCTTCTTGATCCTGTCCTTTAGCTTCATGAGTTTTGCCCATGTCTCGCTGCGCTCTGGTGACTTGGCACTCTTTGCGCTAGAAGCTGCTGCTTCTTGTCCAGCCCTAGCAGTAGCAGTGGCAATAGGGTTGGTAGAAAACGGGTCTATCGGCTCGGTGGGTGATATATTGTCTCCGTTCCGGGTGATTGTTGGCATATCAGATCCGCCAGTAGTTTCGTCTATGCCCTCCGTCTTAGGGAGCAATGGATCAGCTGGTGCGTCGGAAACATGTTCGTTGTCGCTTCCCGAGTCATCACCATCATCGCGCTTCGAGCTGCTCTCCAATTGGGTGCGGTTTATGGTGACTGCCAGCTCATCAATTACAAAGCTCAACCACGTAGGCTGGGCGAAGGTCGGGCGGTGCAGGTGGATACCAAGCCCGCGGATATCGATTCTAATGCCATCGCGAGGTGTATATGAGATGCGGCGCAAGGAGAGATATCCCAGGCGCTGAATGGAAACGCTGGTGAGTACACGGACAATGGCGAAAAAGACGAATGTGCTGAGATAGAATAGCACGGCTATGCCGAACAAGAACGAGGGGTTGAAAAGCGCCATTGTATAGGCGAGACGGGCTGAGATCGAGTACTTCTAGGTGCGCTATTGCCAGCAATTGGTTAGTATTCTGGTGTTCTATACTAATCTCGTTTGTCAAACTGCGATTCTCTTGAAAACCCATATTCCATGATATTGCTTGTGAGAATCTATTCATAGCAGCTGAGCTCTAGCTCAGTAGCAATGCTGCTATAATTGCGAAATGGCGACTTACCTTGACTCTGCGCTTAGGATACAATCAGAATAACAGCGCTCAGCCCCATGGCGCCCACGAAGAAGAGAAAGAGGTAGGGAGAGGTAATGAATGGCTTTAGAGGATAGATAAGCCAGTAATAGGTCAATCGAAGTGATGCGCGTCTACTATACAGACCAGTCCAAGTAATGCGCTTGTTGTTCTTTCTCGTGGTATCCGGTTGTGGATTGTGTGTGTCGATTGGCGGTTCAAGGTTAAAGTGGTAGGGTACCCTTTCAATTAGCTCGTAACACTTAGCTGGCAATAGCTCAAGCTGCTAGGAAAAAAAAGGGCTTGGCAACGAGGGAGCCAGTTCCACGGCACAGATCCTGAAGCAGATAGCACTAAGTCTGCTAGAGGCTCACTATCGCACTATTCCACAATTGCAGCGGAGGCAGCGGTAAGTTCTGGGGTTATCAGTATAGCGCAGGTTTTTAGCCGGGTTTACTGTCAGCCACATACAACTACAGATACAGAGTAGCAAAAAGAATGTAACTAAGTAAGTCAATCAGTTAGTTTCTTTCGTAGCTAGCTTCATTGAAGAGAAACAAACAAACTTGTGTGTGGATATTTCTGTGATGATGATGAACCAGGGCCCAAGTGCACGGAACAGGAGTCTTCTCACAGCTCTCTCTCTCAGTCCCAAAAGCCACTTAGCCTGTTCTGAAATTACCAGTCCGAAGAAACAAAAACCAAAATAATCCTGCTGCTTGTAAGAGGGATTCCAAAGCACGATGTTGGCGTTTGTCACCAGCTAGAAAACGCCTAGGGAAAAAGGAGAAATCTATATCCAGGCATTCGACATCAATTCACCGCTGTCAAAAGAAACGAGATATGCGTAAACTCTGGAATGTGCAAAATATGCCTGTCTGGGCTTTGAATCGATGAGATCTGGACCATAATCAATGGACTTTTGGTGAGAATGAAAACAAATATCAGGATGCAAACAAACGTAGTCATCGGTTTGCTTAGTAATAATAATACAGCAATATATTCATTTCGATTCCGAACCAGTAAGAGCCCAAACGAGCCTGTAAAATTCCTATTTTCGAGCCGTTGCTCTTTCCTATTTCAAGCCAAGATTGACTAGTTTCCGGAGACACGATGTTCGCCATGTTAGAAAATCAGATGCGCTAAATGGAAGGAAGTGCTGTCAGAACAATAACACCTTCCTTGCTCACTAATCCAGCTTATTTCACTTATTTTCAGCCTTTAGTGGGCCCCATAATATAAACATACATAAATCTTGTCCATGCTGCATCTCTTATTTCAGTATTACTGAACTTCTAATTTTCTGCTGCTTGACAAAGGGGTCCAGGAGGTGGGCTCCTGAAAGACATCCTTTTAAATGGCTGTCAAGGAGAAATTCAGGGCCTTCATGATTCACATTACTAATGGCTATTTGTGTGGTTACTACTTAAGCTAAAGTGCAGGCCTGCAGGCCTTACCTTACTATGGCCTCAAATTCAGATCATCTCCAACCCTTTTCTTGTGGGTTATCGATGAATGTCAATTTAACCCTAATGTTGGTACATGATGTCAGTAACATTATCACTAAGTGACGCAATCTTGAGAGTTCACAACTTGGATAACAGTCAAATACGGTTTTACATTCTGACTTAACAACATGTATTGGACACCATATCGTACAGTCTACTCTATTCACTAACAAAGCACCATTTTTTATCGCTTCAAAGTCTTTTGCTTCTCGGCATCTGTAGCAACATTGCGACCTTCTACTAGCAAACCTTTACGTTTACGAACTCCATCCATGTACTTCTTTGCAACATTATCCTTATCGGCTAACTCACCTAAATCCTCTAGATCGTCCTCAGTAAATGGTACCCAGAACGGGTCCTCATCCAGGATTTCAAATCCAGCAAATATGAGTTGTGGCTGGGCAGCGCCAGAGGTACGCTTGCGAGTTTCGTCAGCAAAGCCAAAAGACTCGGCAACGGGAACACTGGCCTGGATGGTGAAGAACGGCGTGCCCTCGTTCATGCTCTCTGAGACAACACGACCGCGGCGGCGAGTCAGGACATCGTATACACGTCCGAGAACCTCTGTAGAAGCCTGGATTTCAACAGTGTACATGGCCAGCATCATACGTGGCGACCAATCCATAAAGGCGGCCTTGAAGGCAGCCTGAAAAGTTTTGATGACTTCACCGGTTAGACGGCCAACCTTATCACGGGCGGAGGTGCTCTCGCCTTCGAGAAGAGTGATGGAAACATCTTCGACAAATACGGCGACGCCTTCCACAGGTTCATTGCAGAGAGGACCTTGGTTGGTTGCAAGCTGGAAACTATATGTGATATTGTCACTGAAGTGACGAGCGTCGAGAACATCCTCAAGCGTAGAGATAGCATTGGGTGCAAATATATGATATAACACCTGATCAGCAGTAGAATCAATTAAAAGATTAGGTCCAACTCGGCGAGGTCCAAATGACGTGATTTTGTCCACCAAGCCCTTCCATGATTCCTTGCCCCCGCCC
The DNA here is from genome assembly GCA_001513805.1 of Davidsoniella virescens. Lineage (NCBI taxonomy): Eukaryota > Fungi > Ascomycota > Sordariomycetes > Microascales > Ceratocystidaceae > Davidsoniella > Davidsoniella virescens. The sequence goes on along the minus strand of LJZU01000199.1, from coordinate 113,905 downwards.
TCCTCGAGAACTTGGCGAAGTCCGTCACGGAGCTCGGTAGCAGAAAGAACCTTGGAACCGACAAAATCATCATTAACATCGTCTTCATCTTCCTCAACACTGTTTTGGGTTTCATTCTTCTTGTCAGAATAGAGCTTCTTGATGGAGTCGCCGTTCTTCTTCAAAAAAGAAGTGACATCTGCTGGCAGCGGCTGTATGCGAAGCGACAGAGTGACTTGCTTGGAGCTGGTGGACATCACGACGCCACCACGACCCAAGTCCTTGTTGACAGGAGGGCGCATTTCCTTGTCGCGAACAATAGTCTCACGGTATGGAACAATGGGGGCACTAGCCTGAATCTCACAGCGCGAAAATCGCTCTTGTAGATCCGTCAAACAACGTTCGAGATGAAGTTCACCGGCAGTGAGAAGCACGTGCTCTCCGGTTTCGAACTGCTCATACTCCGCACAAGGATCACTTTGGACAAGTAACTTGAGGCCGGTGATCATCTTGTCAAGATCCGAGGGATTGACAGGTTCCAAAGCAACACGCACAATAGGCTGGCCAGCCATGTTGACTCCAGCCAAGTTAGGAGCGCCGTCACGGACACTGCAAAGTGTGCCAGATTTCAAGATATTGCCATCTAGACCGCCGATACCAAAAACGCAACCAGCAGGGACGGAATCAAGGCTTTCGAGATTACGTCCCATTAGCATGTAGAGAGACTGGACCTCAATCTCTTTTAGCTTATCAGCGGCGTTTGACTGGGCGGGAGACCATTTTGGCGGAATGACATAGAGTTTATCGCCGACGTTTACTGTGCCGGAGTAGATGCGAGCAAAGCCAATTAGATGCTCAGGGTCAATCTCCTTCTCTTCATATTCTGGTAAATGATCGTCTATATTGATATCGTCAAGTGCTTTAGTCAGGTTCTCCATAGGATTGCTGGCCTCAGCAGCTTGCTTCAAAGCGAACTCTGCACGCTTCTTGCGTGCAAGCTCTCTGGCTTCCTCACTTGACATGGTGCCAGGCTTCCTTTTATTCTCCGGTAGCTCGCTTTCCGGTACAGAAAAAACCTTGCTAATGTATACAACAACAGGGTCGTCTCTTCCTGTCTTGAAACTTATCATAGAGTCCTTGACAACAGGACTGATACTATCCGCACCGGGTGAATCTTCGAGTAATGCCGCCATGCGTTCTGACTGTGCCTGCTTGGGAGACGGTAAAGATTCGACAACAGAGACAAGAATGGCAACAGAGATAGGTAACCAACTGGCAAAAACTGATGTCATGATAACTCGAGGATCCCGCGAGCGAAGAACGTGATTGGGCAGCGAGATGTTGAGAGACTTGGTGACCTTTGCAAGTAGTTCAGGATCGCCCTTTCCGTGATCACCTCCGATAGTAGCGTTATAAACAGTCCATATAGGATCAAGAACAAGTTGGACAAACATTGGCTTGAGGTTGCGGCCCTTTAGATGCTTTGGGCCGAGGATTTTTTTCGTCTTGGGGTCCAGGTAAAAGTTGCCCCAAAGAACCTTTTCCATTATGCCACGCTTTATACCGAGCTTTTTTTCGTAGATGCTAGAAAATTGACGGACGGTGAATGCCCAGCCGTCGATGGCACTGCTGAAGATAACGTTGTTTTTCTCGGGGGCGAAATAGATGTCTTCATCATCTCTCTCTAGGTACTCAACCTCACCAAGATCACCTGAAGATTCCTTCGTCTTGGAAGCTGCAACTTTGGCATCGATTTTTTCTCGCCAGTTCATGTCCTCCTCCATGCGCTCGCCCTGGAAGAAACTACCCAGCACGGCGTTGACTTGCTCCAGAATTTTTGAAAGGTGCGTGTAGGCTTCAGCCGGCGTCATCTTGAGCTCGGTAATCAGACGATCAATCTTGTTAATGACGAGCAAGGGCTTAAGCTTTTCGACCCAAGTTTGGCGTAACACAGTGACAGTTTGACTGCAGACACCTTCCACCGCATCAACAAGGACACAAGCTCCATCACATAGACGAGAGGCTGTAGAGACTTCACTACTGAAATCGATGTGACCAGGAGAATCAATGAGGTTGATCAGGTATTCTTTCGCTTCGGGCTCGGTTTCGGGAGATGCTCGGCGCATCATAGAAAAGTGTAGAGAGATGGCGGAAGATTCCATCGTGATTCCACGACGCTGTTCATCCGGACGCGAGTCAAGATATCTGATTTTTCCGGCAAGCTTGGGTGAGATGATGCCGTTGGTCGCGAGTAGAGCGTCTGTAAGGGAGGTTTTGCCATGGTCAACATGGGCAAGAATGCAGATCTGAAAGAAGGAATTAGTTACTGTATTTAATGGGATCGTGGTGGTAGAGGAGAGCGTACATTTCTGATATCGTTTGGGTGCCTTTGCAGGCCAGCAAGTTTCTCTGCTGATACAACAGGCATCGTGATCTTGATAGGCAAACTTATTGGTATCAAGTATTTCGGTGTGCAAGGGTACAAAGAAGAGCAAGTGTATGTCAAACTTGATGGACGATATGGGAGTAGAAAAACAAGATATTAAATGTAGCGCTATAATTCATGCATCAGCTTGAGAGATGCAGAAGCTATTTAAGTTTTTTGTGTCTATAAGATATGTGCGTGGTTAAGTTTTCCTGTTCAAGTTTTGTATTTCTATTATCATATGCTTGCTGGATCATTGGTGATGCAAGTATCGTCATAATTTGTCACTTAGCTGTATTTGGACATGCAGTTAACCGGGCTCACCCCGCAAATACTGGATAGTCGACTATCGCTGGAAAGCGATGCATCTAAAAGCTGATATGCATGTATCGCAGTGGCAAAGCCCTAACGCCCTCCGCTTTGGAAAAAAGCTTCACTGGACGACATCACAACTTTCGAGACTCCACTCAGATTGTGCCTCCTGTAGACGGACTGACAATCGTAGAATTGCCGTCCATTTGCCCGAAACAACGTTTTCTATATCCTGCCGGACGTCATTGACCATCGCCTTGCTTTCAATCAACCTATTCTAGGATCTCCCGGTTGACCCAACGAATTTTGACCCCTCGGCTGAATTTTTTCATCAGCCCCACGCACGCAGCAGGATCAGGACAGTTATTTTTTTTCCTTGATAGGATACCATACTGCATATTATACCTACTAGCATCTTGTCCCCTCCCTCTTCGAATTCTTGATTCGATTCCGAATTCACAACCCGACTGTGACTAGAAGATACCACCCCGCGCCAATCGACAATTCGAAAATGGCCGCCTACGCCCCCAGCCAGCCCCTACGGGCTATGGATAATGACAGCGACGTTGAGGAGGAAGTTATGGCCGCCGAGTACCGCGAGCAGGTCCAATACGGTGACGGTGATATCGAGGACCCGGAGGACCTTGACGATGGCATTGCTCAGCCTGATGATATCCAGGCGCGCCTGGCTGCTGCCGCTCAGCCCCTTGACTTCTCAGCCCCCCTAGAGGTCAAGTTCCAGAGCTACGACTCTTATTGCTCTCTGTTCCACTACATCCTCAACTCGGATGGCCCTGTCGATCTGGAGCCTCCCTCGGTATGTTCTTGTCATCTATCAAGATGCTAATGCACAGGCATGGTGTCATCACCTTGAATTGTCGAATGCACATATATCAATCTTAACTAACTGCTTTTCCTTCTTTCCGTCTAGTACTACTGGGCTTGGGATGTCATTGACGAGTTCATTTACCAATTCAACTCATTCTCTTCCTACCGCATGCGCATTGCCCGCCAGGGTAACAATGAGGAGGAGATTCAGATGCTCCGTGAGAACCCTAACACTTGGGGTTGCTACAGTGTTTTAAACGTTCTGTACTCGCTGATCCAGCGTTCTCGTATCACCGAGCAGCTGGCTGCTCAGCGCAACGGCGAGGATCCCGCCACCGTTGCTGGTGACTACGGCTCTCGCAATCTGTACCAGCGTCTGGGTTACTTCTCGATAATAGGACTGCTGCGCGTGCACTGCCTTCTCGGTGATTTCAGCCTGGCGCTGAAGACCCTCGACGACATCGAGCTCAACAAGAAGGCCATGTTCGCTCGTGTTATGGCGGCTCACTTCACCACCTACTACTATGTCGGTTTCTCTTACATGATGATGCACCGCTATGCCGATGCCATCCGCATGTTCAGCCACATTCTGGTGTTTGTTCAACGCACAAGCAAGCTGCAGAAGGGCTCCCAGCAGGAGAGCATCACCAAGAAGAACGATCAAATGTACGCTCTGATCGCTCTTTGCGTCTCATTCCATCCGACTCGCCTGGATGATTCCATTCACACTGCTATACGTGAGAAGTACGGTGATCAGCTTCTGAAGCTACAGCGTGGTGGCCCCGAATCGCTCCCCATCTTTGAGGAGCTGTTCCGTGCTGCCTGCCCCAAGTTCATCTCGCCCATTCCTCCGGACTTTGAGAACCCGACTGCCAACATCGACCCCACCGAGCACCACCTTGCTGTCTTCATGGATGAGGTTAAGACCAACATGTGGAGCCCTACCGTTCGCTCCTACCTGCGTCTGTACACCACCATGGATCTGCCCAAGCTGGCTGGCTTCCTGGAGGTCAAGCCCGATGAGCTTCGTTCGTGGCTTTTAGTCAACAAGCAGCGCACCAAGCAGCTGCGCTGGAACGAGAACCTGCGCAGCCTGCTGGATGGCGAGACTGTCAACGTCAGCGACCTTGACTACGCCATGCAAGGCGTAAGTATCCTTCCTATGCACAAACCGGTGATCTCGCATAGTACTAACAATGTATCACAGGAGCTCATTCACATCTCCGAGGCCAAGGTTGGCCGCAAGCTAGTAGACTGGTACCTCCGCAACCTGTCTCGCACTTACTAAGTGCTGAGTACCCTCGTCCAATCAAAACCATGGTGACGCTTGATCCAGACTCCGGCAAGAAAAATGAGCGGTGATGGAGTAAAAAAGCTAAAACTATAGCAATGAAACTCATGAGCATATGTTGAAGGGCTACAACAGATAAGCTAACGCTGATGCTTACCAGGTCAAGTTGACAAAGTGAGATCGTCTAGTGTTCCCTTTGTCTGTAACTTGTTCCTTCTTACCTTTTTTTTTCTTCTTTTCTGTTTTCCTCTCTACTATCTTCCTGTCTTCTTTTCTGTTCTCTTCTCTTTTTCTTTCGGTAATGGGAGTGGCGGGGAGGGAAACTTGAGTGTGTGTATGTGTTTTTGTATCTGTATCCGGTGGTCACACATGAGAAAAAGTCACTATTGAGGTTGTATTGTCAAACACTGTGGTCAGACTTTTTACTCATGCATCAGCCTTCCATTTTCTTTTTGTCCTACGCTTTACTTTTTCTCTATCGTTCATCCTCATTCATGCCCTTCATTCCACTTCAACTACCTTCCTTTTATCCCCATTTTCTTTATTTTCACCTTTTTTTCCCTCCACAATTGTTATCACTTGGGCATTCACATTCTATCTTCCTTCTTTAAAAAAACATCATCGACCATCGATCTAGTCGAAAGGTCTGTTCTGTCTTATTAGGGACACTGGCATATCTTGGACTTGGAAGGGAGCTCTGATCTCTCGAAGTTGAGAGAAGGAAAAAAAAGAGGAGAAAAAGTTTGGTTTCTTTGTATTTCGTTTTGCTTGGTCTTTTTGTTCTGTTCCACATACACACACAAACAAAGGCGTCTAGGAGTCTTTTGCTATCTCTTATACTTGTAAGAGAGTGGTTTGATATCTATCTTCAAAGAAAATTTAAGATAACAAGCATGATATCCACACGATGAAAAGTGAATGATGGTTTTGTAGAACATGAAAACTTACTGATGTGATTACTTTAGTTGGCCTGGACTATCATGAACATCAGTTGTACAAGATATCAGGCTAACAATGAATTGCAATTCAAACTCGTTAAATAAGTAAAGGCACAGAAAAGTTAGAAATTGTGAACCTTATAGCCTAGGGTTTTATCTGTGCAGTTTTCTTTTCGTGTGAACTATTAGGGTTATATTAGTTATTAACCCTAATGTCTATTTCAACAATACCCTAATAAGACTTGAAATGTAACACGCTATAAGCGTTGCCAAGTTACCCAATATAACAATCTTGGAAGACGAGCAAGCATAAAGATCGGATTACGGTTCAAAACAAAGAGACACATTCTAAGTTATTGGTGCACACGTACGCCAACCACCAACTGATACTAGTGTCGCAGCAGTATCTGGAACACAAACATTACACATGAATACACTGAGCAAGATCACGAGAATGAGACAAAACTGAGAAAGTAACGCAAAAGAATGGAGAAACAGAAAACGGCTTGAAAAGAAGTGGGTATTGTAATCAGACTGGGTGGGTGAGATCAGCTCAACTTTCAACGGCTCGTCTTGAGATCCCTTTTGTGACTTTTCGGAAAGTTGCCGAGGCCTTGACATGGAACTTGGAAAAAAAGTCGGTAAAAATTCAAGCATGAGATGAGAAGAAGAAGAAGAAGAAGAAGAAGAGTGAATCTCAAGGCCAAGCTGGCAAGTTGGCAAGTACAAGCGCACATGGGAAGTTTCGATTCTCTCACTCACGATAAGACAGTGATCAACGGCACAGGAAAGGGAGAAGAAATCAAAACGACAAGGAAAAAGAGCAACAAAAAAGAGATTTTGTGTGCCAAGAAATCAGGGAACATACAGACCAGAAAATAGTACAAGTAAAAATGCTTAGCCTTAGTTTCGTCCCACCGCAAACCAGTTGAAATTGTTAAGCAGAAGGAGGCAAACATGGAGTTGAGAAGACGACTCGTAACTCTTGGCGTTCTGTAACGATTTTCATAAGAAGTATTTTTTGCTCTTTGATTTAGTTGTGTGATTTATTCTCCCTTTTTCGAGTTTCCGGGAAAGCGGAATAAAGAGACAGAAAATGGTAATGAGAAGTCTTGGCAACAAAAGCCAAGACACCAACGACGATATCTGATAACCGAAGAGTTTGGGGGCGTCAGAATAAGTATAACATACACATGTTAGAAATCCACGAGACCGTACATGATTTAGAGATCTATGTACAGATATACTCTTTTGACTGATTCAAACTCGAAACATTGTTCAATAGCTAGAAATAGAGAAACTAACGTATACTCCATCATTGCCAATAGGATCTTTTTATATTATTGTTGCATTATCTGACTTCCCTTTGTTCTCTTTCTAAATCCGACTTTAGAAGAGCGATCATCCGACAGTTTGGAAATACTTGGCTTTCGTTTCACGCTGGTGGATAATAATAAAAAAGATCGCAGAGACGTGTACTGTCACCATTGCACTACATTCGTTTCGATGTATCTTGGTCTCGGATGCCATTTTTTTTTTCTTTTTTTCTTTCTGTCATAATACATATAGATAGATATCAAGAAATTTAACCAAGCGTCTCGAAACATCAGGCCATATAACGGCATTAACAGGCTATATGCTTATGAGATTCAGGAAAAAAAGGAAGGCTGCTTGTACATTTTTAGTGCTACTGTCACTATCAATCACACATATAGATAACTACATAACAGTTCATATACGTATAATAACGCATACAAAGGCAATCATTCAAGAATGACAGCTAAGAGATGTACACATATATCATCAGAAGACAATAAAGCTCATCAATAAAGAACTTTCGAGCGGTGAACTAGAAGGACCCAGATACCACATGTACCCAAAATAGGGTGTAAAAAGGAACCCCCCCCCCTCGCTCACTTTCTCACCTTTTGCAAGTACAAAACATAAAGATGATATGCTACTATATGTGTCGTATGGTTGGTACAAAACCCGAATCTTCTTGTCCCTTTCAATGAATGTCCTTGTGCATATTCTTGGCACCCGGATTTCCTCGTATGCGAGAAGGCTTTGGTGACTTTTAATTTTGAATTGTTGTGCTCATTCGTCCTTTTTTTTTTTTTTCTGGTTGGGCGGCTGGGATACAGATCGTGAAAAGGATAGCTATGTTGATACGAAAGTATTACCAGCGAAGAAGAGGCATGGGGAGATACACAAATCGATATATTGAAGTCTGATGCCTAGATGAATTATTAATATAGAAACTTACACGGCTGACTTATATAGCTTGATTATACTATGTGAAAACATAGCATTACACACTGTAGCTACGACTACGTAAGGACACTGATATAAATATAATAATAAGTCTAGAGAGTATCCACAGAACTCGATCACTAATTTCTCTTCGCTCTACGACGAATCAAAAGGCCAGCCGAGGCGTAGTGACAACTATGTACATAGCTTCATTATGAAGACACAGATGACTGTTATGACATCTAGTCAAATATAGTATGGACATAACTCCGCCTATAGTGTTATCAAGTTTGATAGCAGCCAGAACATGTCTATTCTCATATACGTAGCTAGCATTAGAAACCTACTTATCTTTATGCATACTGTCATAGATACGTATCAGTCCTAATCCGGGACGACGACGGCGACGGGCGCTTGAACTGGCCGGGTCAGGCTGGATTTTTGTTTTTGATGCAAGCCAACGGCTGTGCTGACGCCAAGAAAGTAGCACTCAACTTCTTTAGAAGGGCTATCACAACCATGAAAGGCCTAGCTGACTTTCGATTGGTGAAATGCGCTTTGTACTCGCAGGCCTCCAATGCAACGGCCGTTTTTTTATCTTCTCTTTTTCTTTGAGAAAAAAAAAAATTTCCCAAGAAACCGTCTGCCGTGTTTGTTACTACGCTGTTGTTTTGTATGTGAGCTCCTCCAAAAGCGGCCGTTTCTTTTGTGTGTTTTCTACGGAACAAAAATCCTTCTCCGTGAAATAGGTAAAGGAATTATAGTTTGTAGCTTGTACATCCTTTAGCTCTTTATTCTTTAACTTAAGTCTCCAAAGGACTGAGAGTCTCTTGCCGAGATCAAGGTTGGTTTTCATATCTGTATGCCGGAGGCTCACTTTTTTCTATATATGACATACAGGTCTCGGCAGACTGACAATATTGTATAGAGTTGGCATTGAGTAATGCGTATATATCGGATCTCCTGTCGTGGCACTATTTACTTTGGCTATGTCTGTATTACAATAGCTATCAACCACATATGTAGTATCATCATCATCGTCTTAGTTATCACGCTTGCTAGCTGTTATTGCCTCGATAAACCGCCATGACTCCACTATAGTTTGTTCTTTGGTGGCAACAATGGCTGTGCCTGTGCACCTGCTGGGAATGACAGACGGACTATCTATCGATTTAATTGGCATTAGCACAGGTTTGGCAAGTTGGAGAGGTCGCATTTAATCCAACCTGTTATCAAGGTCTGCTCTATCAAAAAGGCAAACAAACCGCACAGCATAGCCCCGCAATTTTACTTGATCTTTATCTACTATGTTCCTTCTTTGCCCTAAAACGGCTAAGTCACAGGAAACAAGCGACCTAAGCTACATACATGATAACATGACATCAATTCTATCGACTTTTAAGCTACTTGTACTTCGAGGCCAATATGTAAAATTACCGCGGAATTTGCCAAGACTCAATGGCTAGGCTAGTATGCGGGCGCAGCAACCATCACCGCACATTAGCTGGACTAGCCAGGTTCTTTCTCCTCATCAGCATCATCATCGTTTGTCGCCGCTGGTCTTCCTCTCCTTGAATTGCGCCAGATGTTAGATCTCCTTTCCTCTTATTTTCCTTGAGGAGTCGTGTGCTTCGCCCGAGGGCAAAATCAGAAGAACTGCAGAGTTCCAGGAACTAGACTAAATGCGATAAGAACAAGCCGATGATGCTAGATGATATACTGTGGAACGCACGGCGAGGGCAACAGTTCGGCTTGTGTTGAGGGTGAGATTTACGTATACACTTATCTATGTATACCAAGTGCTATGATGGAGCGAACCATCGTAACTGCAACGGTAAAATTTCAAGGATTTACTGGTTGTTTTTGTGTAAGTAATATTGTATGTATGTACAGATTAGTAAGGTGTACTAGTCTCTGTTGCATGATAATGTTAAGAGCATGAAAGTATGCGCACTTTACTTCAACGTCACACGTAGATGCCGTGATTAGCATCAGAGGGCTGAGCTGACTTTGTGATATGGCATGTTCGTGTACACAAATATAGATGTTTAGGGTTTAGTATCGAAACGAGAAGAGGAAAGATAAAGATCCCGTGATCATATGCCTCGCAATGTATCATAGGATATAACAAAGGTATACGCGTATATATAATCTCTGGAAGCATAGCAGATTATAGTAGGAGCAACAACCTGGACATATGGAAAGCAGGGAAAGCTAGGAAACGGAAGGATGGGAGAGAGTCTGCTTCAAGTTGATCAAGTCCTCTCATATCTGGGGATGGTGGATTAAGCATGGAGAAAACGAAACCCAACTTCAAGAAAGTGGTCTTGTTTGTAATGTCCTAATATTCCCCATTGACTTCCCATCGAAGAAAAGACGGCTACATGTCTCTTCTGAAATGGCCATGTATCGGTAGTATTTCTGTGCCATATTCTGTGCGTTTCCATGGCCTTCTGTATCGTTTCGATCCGTACATACATCCTTTTTTTATATTTTTACATTTTTATATTTTGATATTTTGATATTTTTTGCAGGCTATGATTCTCGTCTCTTTTTGCCATTTGATTGAGAAAAGACAAAGACAACAACATGTGAGCCTATATCCCTTGGATCTGCCAAGACGCTGTCAGGGAATCATCATTACTTATTGTCAACTGAGCTTCATCTCGACTGTCTCGGCTCTTTGGGTGAATCCGCGCGCTGTTTCGTATTGGGGTTGATAGCGGGCGTATTTGGCGACAGAGTGGTTCGCTAATATATTTAATATAGCTAGCTGTACATGTATGTATCTGGAAATGTGTAGTCAAGGGCCTCTAAAATGGCGATTTCTCTATCTCTATATCTCTACTTCTATTAAGTACATGCGTAAAGCTCTTTGGCAAACTTGTTGAATCATTTTATCTTCTTCTGGATATCTTTCTTCTGGGGATCCTGGCCTAAGCTCAAACCTGGAGAATGCCATGTTGGAAGATGGAGGGGGGTGGCGCATATAACTACAACTAGAAGCATTCAAACTCACTAAACAATCAGATACAGTACTGGGCCTTGGCCTTTTTATTTTTCATGCCCCCTTGTTTCTGCTCTGTACTGCTGCTATTCTTTTCCTTTTTTTCTTCTTTTTTTTTTCTTTTTTTTTCTTTTTTGGCAAACTGACATATGATTGTTTGAGTCCGTCTCAATCTCTGTCGCTGTCGATGTTTTAAGTCTGTTAATAGAAGCATGACACCTATCCATTGACCGATCCATGCTGGGTATCAGTTGTAGCTGCTGAATGTTGTGCTGTAACATCATCATCCCTATCAGCCTGTGAGTACATACAACTCTACAGCTTTATAGATACCACTATATGTATGCATACTGTACATGTATGTAAATGCCTACATGCCTAGCCATAATAGAGTGGTGGCAAGTAGATACATAGCATAGCTCAATCCTTCGTCCCCAAGTAGCAAAAAGGCGACATATGCTCGCCTAATCCTTTAATTGATGGCTACGTCCATAACTATCCTGCTATGTATTTTACTATACAGTACTGCTTTCGGCGTAGTCCACATACATACATACATACATACATACATATATACATATATGGATATCTAGTCTATGTGTAAGTAGTTTATGTAAGTGATGTTCATGATATCTGTATGTATCTGGTCTTTATGAGATATATTAGAACAGAGCTACTCCATCAACAATGAGGACATAGAAAGTATAGCGTCTCATTCACTGTCGTCATACCAGAGAAGGGCGGAGACAATCAGTCTATCTGCATATCGTCCTCGTGGTCTCTAAGTCTGTCTCTTATGCTCTTATGCGTCGATGCCAAGCCAAAGGATATGTAGCCATCAATGTACGGCTTCTTAATTTTCAAGGCAAACAAAAATGGTCTTTTTAAGACCGCCCCTTCTTTTCTCTCTCCCTTGTCTTATCCCACTACTATTCTGTTCCCCTTCCTGATCAACCCATTTTCTTGGCATTATTTATTCTTTGCCGTGTTCGAGACTTTTGTGCTTCTAGGCCTATCTGGACAGAGAATAGAGAGAGGAAAAAAAAAAGTACTTGACCCTGCCTTGTCCCGTCCCTTTTTCTGCTGCTTTTCCGTGTGCTACTGGTTGTTTGTCTATCTGACCTTTGAATTCCCTTCTTTAACAATTTAATCTTCTTGTTATTAGCCGTTGCTACAGGTTTTTGCTTTTTTTTTTTTTTTGTCATAACGACCGCCTCTTTTCACCACTGTTTAGATGATAGTTAAAGCGCCTTCGACTACAGATTAAAAACTTCCGTATCTTCTTTCTTCTTTTAGTATCTGCGGTAATAGTTTGTCTTAAGGCGTGTTTCTGCTATCTTAGCGTGTGGCTTGCATGTCTTAGTAGCTGGTTTGCCACTGGGACCTTGTACACTTTTTCAACGAGACCTTTGATATTTTGAGGACATGATCACATGCCTATTATCATTGTTAATGATATAGTCGTCTTCAACCTGGCCATTTTCCTACCTCCTACGACCGCTTAAGCTCCTGTATTTTTTCATCTCATTGTGGTGTTGTCTCATATTAGAGCCGGCCTGACCTGACCTCGAACTGACCTGGTATCTGGGTCTCACTATATATTAGGCTTGCCTCTTTTTATTTTATTTTTGTTATAGTTTTTATTTTCTTTCTATAACCATTATTATCATATCTCGCCAAAGGCCTTGCCTATACCATTATATTTTTTACTACTGGCTCTCCAGTTAACTCAAACTACTCATCTACCTCTGATCTTCAGCTACGTCTTCCCACATAGAGAAGAAGCGAGCGTCCCACCCTTGCTTATTCTGGACATTCGACCTCAACGAACCATCTTTCGCGTCGACCATTACAAGCTAGTATCGCGATCGGCGGTACTTCCCCTCCTTTTTCTCACACTATTATATAAGAGACATCCGCCGTTGGGCTCTTCAGTATCGCCTTCATCCCAGATACGACTCTTGTTACATTGTGTCCCTATATACGGCTGATACAATATCGACAACAAGCCTACTGTCACTTAAGCATCCCTTCTTTCGACATAGCATATATCAGCTTACAGCTCACGAGTCACGCTATATCGTGAAAATGATGGTCCACGCAGTGTCCAGTTCACAAACTGCCCACACCAAGGACCCCGAGACGTTGTCCTCGGGGGTAGCCTTCAACGATCCCTTCAACGCTGGAACTGTGTACTTTCACCAGCCCCGAATCTTTGAAGACCTAAACACCATACAACTTTCGTCTTCGGCGCCAAATGTTCCACAGAGCCGTGCTGGAGATGTAGACCATGCCTTCTGGCTCAGCGACCCGTCAAAAGTTGGTCCATTTGATGCAAAGGCATATGCTGGAGCTGGTCGGTCGTACTCGCTGGCCAATATTAGACCTGAGTCGTGGCATAGCAGAAGACGGTCTAGCATCACTATCATCCCACCAGCCAAGCCTCTCTCTAGAGACTCTACGTCCTCCGACACAAGATCAAGAAAGTCAGATCTGGACCGCATTCGTGAAGCTTCACCACCACCATCCAGGTAAGTAAAAACCAAACCAACACATACAATGAGTTCTTAAGAAGAGAATGAGAAACATCATCAAGTGATTTGGCAAGTCGCCGAATATTTTCAGTCCTCTAGCACAAGAGTGCTATATCGGACCACACCCTTATTCATGTGTGCGACAGCCACACATGTCTGCCACTATCCTTATTCACTCAGGAGCGTTTCCAACTCTGAGCCACTCTGGTTGATTCACGTATCGAACTAGACAAGCAGATAAGCCTGACTTGTTCAAGATACTCCGTTCAGCATGTGTGTTGGCTAGAGAAGACGATGGCGATGTCTGAGTCTCCGGAAAGCCGCGGCAGCCGCCGTTTGTTGTTGATGTTGTCGTCGATGGAGCCCGCGCTAAAAACTGGGCCTGGAACTTATCTTGCACTAAGACCCGACCCAGTACTTTGGTCCGCCACAAGCAAAGGACGAAAAAAAATAAAGACATTTGGCATAAAAGAAACAAGTGTCATAGATGCCTGCTTGGATGGGGCGAAAAGAAGTCAGTGCTCTTAAAGCATGATGCCTGCTATGATGCCCCACTATCCGCTTCTGAACTCCCCTGGAATCAGACGCCTGCAATGATGAAAGAAGGCTGCATATCAAAATTTGTCTACTGTGTCGTCGGCACAGGCAATGAACATCATCGTACTTTGCCAAGCCAGGCTCAACGTTGACTAGGCTGGACGAAGTTAGCAGTATTTTTCTGGTCTTCTGTCTGCCGAGGCCGTATGGAGTGTCTGCATAGCGGGTTCTAGCCTTGCTTTGTGAACTGATGTTTTGATGGCTGGGTATGGGATCTTTCGAAGAAACCACAGCATGCAACGATCGAAAGGAAGGAATTGTTCTAAAGGCTTCAGTGCGGAGTCGCAGAAAGAATAAAAGAATACGCAGAGTAGTAGTTTTACTCCTACGGAGAGTTCCCCACTGAAAGTTTTAGGCGGCTAGTTGCCCGAAGCTATGCGAATATTCTTAGTTGAATATTGAGGTAGCCGGTCTTGCCTGCTTTTTTGCTTGCCCGGGATGTTGAATAACCGTGCCGTTTTATTCCAACAATTTTTTTAATACTTTTTTTTTTTCTGTTTGGAACATTCACGTCAATTATTCCCTTCATCGTTTATATTCAGACAAGCAATCGACTTTAATCTTTCTGTTTTCAGCCTCATCGCCCCTTTGACTGCAATCTTCTGCCCCGATCAGTTTATTTTTTTGGATTGACTTGTTTTTTTTAAGTCTGCTTTTTGTGATCTTTGTTAATCACGAGTCGTCACAGAGTACTCTTCCCTTACCCTGCCTTGCCTTGCTAGATTTTGGTGTACATTTGTTTATTATTTTGGATCTTGGCCCAAGCAGACCTTGCTTAAAGTCTTGGCTTCTTTGATCCTTTTCTGCTTCTCCTGTTGCGCGAAGTTTCCCGAGCTATTATCATTTCTATTATTTCCTTTATTTTTCTCTACTACAATTGCTTCTGTTGCGGCTGCACGAAATAGGCAGAATCATCATCATTGACCACTTTCTCTTAACCGGTTTTAAGTCCCGAACCGATTTTTGATTTCCAGTTCTTTTGAGATTTTAAGTCGAGAGCACAAGAAAAATCAGCCTTCTTTTTCTCTTTGGTCACCCCTCATCACTATCTACATCTTGGCCTGCTACTATTCCCCTCTAATTGGACCGCCTCAACCGAATTTTCATTCTCTTCAATCTTTCGATCCAATAAAAATAACTTTGCTGCTCGAAAATACCGTCACCATGACCCAACTAACCACGACATTGGAAACAAATCCTAGATTCCAACAACATGTTGCTTTCGGAAACCTTGACTCGGTTGATACCACGAAGAATAACACCATCGGAATCACCCTTCAAACCCGCCATAAAGCCTACCAGCTACACAAACTATCGCGCACTTTCATGGTCGGCCTCGACGATCATGTATATTCTCACGATGCTCTTTCGTGGCTTCTAGACTCCATGGTCGAGGATGGCGACATTGTTGTGTGCGTCAAAGTCAACGAAAAGGATGTCAAGGTCACGTCAGAGACGGCTTATCAGAAAGAAGCCCGCGAACTACTTAATTGGGTTGAGTCGCAGAATATACATAATAAAGGAATTCACATCGCTCTTGAGTATTCGTTCGGAAAACTTACGCAGACATTCCGCGGACTCGTAAGTTGTCATATATCTAGAAGCAAGAAGGGCCCCTCAAGTTCTATTGACTAACATATATCTTGCTGCTACTAGATCGAAGTTCACCAACCCGGTATGCTCATTGTTGGCACCAAGGGAAAAGCTGCGCAGGGCCTTCAGGGCATGTGGAACTCCCGCAACAGCTTTTCCAAGTATTGCCTCCAGTACTCTCCAGTGCCCGTAGTCGTGGTTCGTCCAAAGGACAAGCGCACTAAGAAGAAAGAGAAGCGAACAAATGACCCCGGCCGCCGCGGTTACCGCGGCATGCTAGAAGCTACCGGCGGTGTTCACGAGATCGATATGGACTTGGATCAGATGGAGAAGCTCATGAAGACAGCTCATTCGCCGGAGGAAGAGGCTCATTATGTAGCTCGTGCTCTGGGACTACCTGCTTCATTTGATCCATTAATCAAGGGCATTGATCCTAACGCTATCCTGAGAGGTAGCTTATCTGCCGCCAACAGCCGACCAAGCAGTCGTCCAGGTTCTTCATCTGGAAACATCCCTATGACGGGTCTGGCTAATATAACCGAAGCCAAGGTTGTCCAAAGCCAAGCCAAGCCCAAGGTGCCGACTCAGGCGACCGTTAGCGCCAGTACAGATGCGGCTGCCAAACAGCAACAGCTTAGCGATGAAGACGACAGTGACGGCGCTGACTCAGATATGGATGTACCCCGGCCGGCACCCGTACAGCTTCAACAGCGCAAGGAGCTGTTGCATCAAATGGAGGTTGCCGAAGCTATCTCTCTTGGAAAGAAAGAGTGGTCTGACGATGAAGAATAATAGTTTTTACACTATCTCGTCTTCATCCCTATCATACTCATCAGTTATACGCCTGCTGCTTGGGTTCCTTCATTCTTTATCTATTTTTATTCTCTTTTCTTTCTTTTTGATACGATTACGAAAGTTGTACTGTTGGGTGGTCTCATTTCATATTTCTTCTGCATATCTTTTTTCATTGCTTACTCCATACCATTTTCCTACTTTCAAGGGCTTTCCTTGGCTTGTTTTATCAGCGGTTTACCATCATCTTTTCGTTTTCTTGACTCTTTCTCGTTTATAAAGAACCTTTGTTTTATCTTCTTAAAAAGAAGAGGATGGGTGAGAACAATAGCCCTTGATAAAAGTCCTCTGAGCCTTGTTTTGCTTTTCATTATCATTTTCATTGCTCTCTTTCTCTATAATAACCACAGAGTATCTTATTTGCATCGTTCATACAGAGGGTTGTTCAAGTTTTGTTTTTACATCTACAACTCGCTTATGGGGTATTCTCCAATTCATTTGATTTTTGTTATCTGTTCATTTGACACGGAGCCGTTGTTTCCTTTATTTAGGTTGATAAATATTGAATATAATCACCACTCACTCATTTTTTTTAACACTAGAACTATATTATCTCTTGTGATCTCGAAGTACTGCATATCTACATTTGTTATCTTCTCCATAATTGAATTACTCTTAGTCGGCGCCATCTGAAATGTTTTGTTGACTTTTTGAGCTTTGGTGGTACAATAGTTCGTTTAGGATCTACGTCCCAGAGTTCACAAACATATATGTATTCCTCTTCTAATCTTTTATTCTTTCTTTAGTTTCCGTGAGCTATCTGCCCTTAAAACGGGTTTTTTTGGGGGGTATCTCTCATGAACATAGCTAATACAGATATATATAGTTATATACTTGATTTAGCTATGTAGTGTGAAGATGTGAGCATAGCGATGTACTCATGTCTGAACTAGCTTATAGATCGATGTTACATATCAACGTATGTATACATGTTCATCTTTATTTACTACCGCAAGCAACATAACCGACTACTATAACGTTACAAGATCATGATTGTTTGTATATGTTAGAATTTGCACACTATTCAGGATCATCTAGATCTACACGTGACTTATGCATGTTCGTATGCATGATTCTGTTAGTACAGCATTTTTTATATTAGTAGTGATGGGAAGCTAAAGTAAGTTAACGAATAGCTAACAATAGCTGTATTGTATAAGCGAGGGATATTATATTCAGAGTCACTAACATAACATCATATAATATCAAAAGGAAAAACAGCGTTTTACTATATACACTTAGATCTCCCTGTTTCGATTAAGCGCTTGATCTAAAGACACGACCGATAAAAATAGGTCTTGGTAGGCAAGCAAAAAGAAACAAAAATGTTCCATGACCCGGAGATAGAGATAAAGTTATATTTTTCTCTTCTTTTTTTCTTTCACTAATGAAGGCATGGCTCTGAGTTTGCAATTTTCTCATGTTTCCTTCCCTTATTACAAACAGTCCGTGGAAGACTAGCTTTGTGAGTTACAAGGGATATATTGAATTTCTAAGTCTCATATATCGTGTGTCGTGATTCACTCGTACCTGTATATCACATACGAAGTAGATAAAGTCAAAGCAAGGGGGCGTCATGATTCATGGAATGTTAATTCGCTGGCATTACTGCAAATATACATTTCTCTTATTTCAAGCAGCACCAACTTCAGATGTCAGGATTCGGTGATATCAATCAAATGGAATGTTCTTGACGGTGATTCCGCCTGTTTGGTGTTTGCCATTAGTAGAATCATCTGTCGACACGTTGGCTTTATACGATGTATACCAATATGTACTATAAGATGTGGAGGCTGAGCAGCGGCGCTGTTGACTTATGTCGTCTCAACATGGTGTTTTTGTTGCTGTGCTTTAAGAATGTTCATAAAACAAATGGAAGCCTTCGCTTGACTTTCTGGATTGGATAAATTCAACAAACGGATCGGGTTGCTTTTCATTTAGCCTAGCTAATACGAACAATTTAATGGCGTTGAGGAATCTAACATCACGCCTCCACCAATTTTAAGCCACTCACGATGTTCTACACATTAGATATATTAGCAAACAAAATATCTGCTCGTTAGCAGGCTACTTGAGACCTGTGCTGAAATTGTGTTCAAGAAGCACGGCGCACAGAGAAGCGTAAGAACTAGAGAGAACAGACATTACATTTTGTACAATTACTTTTTTTTTTTTCGTTCGCTGTAGGTACTTTTCCTCTTCTTGCTTCTGTACTACATACATACGTATGACTACTGAGTAAGAATCTTGTTTGTCTCATAATCAACTAGGATTGTCTTCTTTCTACAAAGGCTTTCTAGGGGCCGTGCCAAGTTGACTCTAACAGTAGGAGATGGGGGGGAAAGGATTGCGTGGCCATGCTGGCGCGTAGATCAAACGCAAAACACTTAAAGAAAAAAATAGAGAGTCTGAATGCTACGTTCCGTGTCGGTACTTTGAAGAACAGACAAGATCTAAGAGGAAAAAGACAGAGTGACACGGTCAAGTTATGAAGAGCTTTTTGATATGGGGGACGTGTTGTTTATAGATATACATAGTTTACTACGTACAAGTCTGTGGGGATAGGAGGAACTGTCTCCGGGCGATCATAGATGCTTCATTACTCTATTAGCTCATATGTGGTTGTATTTACGAGAAATTGTTTGCTATAGCTCAACGAAAATTACGCTGGTAGTGAGCATTACTTAGTAATATATACATGCATTATAATGTTCTTTTATATCTTTCAATCTTCAGCCACCTTGGACATCGTGTGCCTTTTTTAGTACTGATTTATGTTTTCCTGTTTTTGTTTCTGTTTCTATTCATTATAGAAATTTCTATATTCGTACGTCTGCCAATCTTTAGATTTCCCCCATTCATGCTTTTCTAGTTTGCATTTTTGTTTTTTCTTTGCATTGAAACACTTTCAACGTCGGCCACTATTTTAAACAAAGCACTCAAATAAGTATTCGAAATACAGCTGCGCTGTTTCTTTTTTTCCTATTTATCCGGCTTATTTGTTGTCCTACCTTTGTTTCCCTTATCGTCCTCCATCGTCGGCTTCTTTAAATTTAAACCGCGATTCTTTTCCACTAGTCACTGTTGTTTCTACTTCTGCTCTAAGAAGATCTTGGCCCAATCAAATTAAGATTCTATTTTTTTTTGCTACTGAGTCGATCGCTATTTTGAAGTGCATCTTGTTGCTTCATTACCATTATTTTGTTAACTTTTTTTCTGCAAAAGAGTCAGTGTGTGCTTCCTGCATCAACTGCAATTTCCCACATTCCACCTTTCACGCAACTGCAACTGCCCTTCTTAACTGGAATTCGAAGGTCTGGAAACGGAGGATTCTCGCCTGCATATTGCGCCGCCAAAACGGTTACTACCCTTCCAAGTTATTTCTTCTATTCTTAAAGTATAGCAAGACCTATTTGTGTCTTTTAAGACTCTAATTGTGGTCGCACCCGGCATTTGCCATCGTGAATATTTTCTATCTTTGTTTTCTTTATTTTTTGCTGTTCTTCTTTTTCACAAGATCTGGCGACTGCCTTTTCTACTTGTTTTGAGACTTGTAGAGGGCATCATTTCATTCATTTCGCATTCTGCCATCTTGTTTTGCTTCAGCTTTTCCTTAACTTTTTATCTTATTACTTTTTTGACGGCAACTGCACTATTTGCAACACGCGTCATCACCAACTTCATTCTTTCCATTTTCTGTGTTTGGTTATTGCTTGTTTCCTGGTGTTCTTCTTGAAACACACCGGTCGAGACAGTCACAGAAAAAAAGAAGAATAAATCACATTCCTTTTTTTATTTTATATCTAAAAATCTTCGTCTTATTCTCTTTTACTAGTGCCGCAAGCGGCCATATTTGCTTCTCTGGCTTATCAATATCTATCGTTTACAATTACACACCATCTACAGCTAAATAAGCCCTAGTTTATCTGCTCCCGGAAGCTTATTTATCGTGGCTCATTTTCTCAAACAGAGACGACGATCTGCAACAGCCCAGCCTACAAGCCTTCGCCTTCAAGCAATTTTTTATTTTTTTCGCTTGATTCCGACTCTGTGTGATTGGCTGGCATCTTTCTCATTTCTACCTTTTCACATCATTTTCTTGATATATCATCTTTCTTATCTCTGTTCCCCCGGTCCGAGTCGCCCAATGAGCAATCAACCGGCCATCGCTGCCAATCTATCATCAACGCCTGATCCGAATATCTTAGCGTCCTCATCACATACTATAGCACAGACGACCTCTTCGCTTTCTACAGCGTCTCCGCCGTTCGCCATGCTCTTCTCGTGGCTCATCGCAGCGTGCGCATCCGACTCATGCGCCGCCTCTCCGCCCTCGCCACCACTCCCATCTCTTCTCGTGATCTTCGTCGTCTTCGTCGTCTTCCTGGCCGTTACCCATACTCGCCTCCTGCCACTTCTCGAGGCCCGCCTGCTTCCCGCCCTGTCTTCCTCAACCATTGACGGCGATGACCATATTCTTCCCTCTCATGCTCCAGCTGGTCTGCGTGCCGTCCACGCCGACCATGCGACGCGGTCTACCGTCAAGCGTGGCTCGGCCATTGCCTTCTCGCTGACCGTGGCTTTGGCTGCCGAGGTGGCCATGCTGGTCGTCTGCGAAGTTGCCGATGTCTTCCCGCAGCGTGCCCGTGCGGCCGCCATGGGAGTTGCCGTGCCTGTCCTCGCGGCCCTGCTTGTCGTGGTGGTTCCTGCACTGCAGCTGCGCAGTATCGTAGTGGCTGTTGTGGGCCAACCCTTCTACTCGCCCACGGGTAAGGTGCGCAAGGTTACCTGGGCCGTCTTTGCCCTGGCTATGGGGGCCTGGTTCTTGGTCTTTTACAGTGTGGGCGCCGTGGTGCCTCCTGCCGAGCCTGCGCTGGTTCGCAAGGGTTGGCTGTACTCTCATTCCCACGCTTCTACCACGCAAAAGACCCGGGACGGCTTGGTGCTCGCCTCGCTTGCTCGCATCGGTGTCATCGGTGTTGCGCTTACGGCCTTGCTTTCAGGCTTTGCTGCCGTTTCTGCGCCCTGGACTACCTTCTTCTCGTCCATGACATCCCCCTTCCGCCGTGGCCGTAATAACGCTCTCGTATCAGAGGCCATTGTGGCTCGCAAACAGGCTGCTTTCGATGCTACTTCTGAGCTTCTTGTCGCCAAGCGCCACCGCATCGCCGTGCTGGAGTGCCGTACTTCGTCCTCCGACGATTCTCTGCCTTCGCCTAGTCTAGTCACCAAGATGATTGGTACCTTCCGAGGCCCAACCACCGACGAGGCTGAAATCCGTAGTCTGCGCTCTGAAATCACCGGTCTGGAAACCATGGCTCAGTCCCTGGCTAGCCAGCTGTCCTCTCTGCTTCACAAACGTGCTGCTGCTGTGCGTGCTCGAACCTTCATGGGCCGCCTGCTCGCCATTCCTGACTATGTCTTCGCCGTGTACTGCGTGTACCGTATCCTTAACACTTCCTTCACGGCCACAACGCACCTCTTCGAGGCCAGTAGTGCCGCTAGCCACGATCCCTCAGCTTTCGTTTCTGATCCGGTCAGCCGCGCTCTCGGTCTGGTCGCTCTTCACTGGGACTCGTCCATCGATACTGCAGCCTGGGCACGCCAAGTATCTTTCCTGATGTCTGGCGGTATCTTACTCCTCAGTGCTAACTCAGCTCTACAGACGGCGCATATACTGTCTCGCTGGGCTCCTCGTGCGCTACTAGCCCACGCCAGATCCAACCTTCCGCTTCTACTAGGACAGATCCTTGCCGTCTATGTCATTGCTGCTGCCATGATGCTGCGGTCGTCATTGCCATCTGAAGCCCGCGGAGCTGTTGCCGATGCACTCGGCGGTGGAGTTTTGCAGTTGAGCTTTGTCGATCGGTGGTTCGAGACGTGGTTCTTATTGGCTGGTGCTGTCACGGCATTGGGTATCTGGGTCAATGGCAAGTTAGAGATTGATGACGAGGACGAGTTTGAGTCTGAAGAAAAGGGTATGGTCAAGAGATCATAACAGTATGTATTCTCTTTCTGTACTTTCTCGTGTATCTTTCTCGGTTTCTTGTTTGACTTCTTTTTTTTTCCTAACCATTTGATCAAGCTCTCATCTGGTTTTCCCTTCTTTGTACAAAATTATTGCGTCGTATTTTGCTCTATTCTTCATGTTTATGTCATATGTCATTATGTCTCTTTTTCAAAAAAATCTTCGATTGGCTCATGACGAGAAATCAACAGGTTCTTCCAGCATCTTCTTTCTTCTTAACTAGTCGCATGCCATACTTTTTTTCTTTTTCCCATGTCAATATATCTATCTACCTTTCCTTTCGTTCATGGAGTTTGGAGAGTTGGGATGATGGCAATTAAAGATTACACGTCCTCTAGCTCTCCTTTTTACTTTCGTTCTATTTTCCCCATGTTTATCTCCTCATAGCTATGAAGAATAAAACGGCTTATTTATGTAGACAGATAATATCTTTCTTCACATAAATTCCGATCCGTGTATAAAGTTTCGTTTAATCATATTTTTATTTCTCTAACTCGGTATCATCTCTTGCTACTTATTCTTCTCTTTTCCTACCCCATGTGATAGGAAAGTGTGACAAAAAGCATTCATCGTAAACACTGGCCTATCACTTGATCTTATCTATTATTTCTACCATCTGATCTTGATAACCAACATGTGACATTTCATTCCTAATATTTCCTTCTATTCTCCTCTCTTGGCTTACTTACTCTTGTGAAAAGTTGAGTTAGTAGCTTCGATACATACACTTCATTCCCCAAAAAAATAAAAAAAATAGAATTCTGTCAGATTGTTTCAAATTTATTGAAACTTCGCTCTCTCGCTCTTGTCTGTCTTGTGTCTCTTCATCATCTTCCTCTCTTCTCTCCCTTTTGAATAAAATAAAAAGCAAAAAAAAAATATATGTAAAGGCATAAGAGAAAAAAGATATAAAAAATTAAAAATAAAATAAAACCACGTTACTTTTGTTTTCCATGAGTTTGTGTTTTTTTTTAAAATTTTGATTCGTGTCAAAGCAGCTATCGTTCATAAGACCTCTCACGATTCATTACGCCATGGGCCGGCCGTTGCGTCTACCACGTACTTGAGGCACCGTGGTCCAGCCTTCATCATCAGCAGCAGGGGCTGCGGGGGCAGGAGAAGCAGCTGCGGAAGCCTCTGAGCTGGCTTCCGGCGCAGAGGGGGTGATGGGCGTAGAAGGAGCCGACTGCTCGCGGATATCACGGTGGTTGTCACCACGGTTGTTGTGCTCACGGTTGGGACCGTTGTTACGGGGGCCACGGCCACCCTCACGACCACCCTCACGACCACCACGGGGGCCACGGTTATCGCCACGACGAGGGCCAGGAGGTCCACGAGGACCACTTGAGCGCCAGTTACCACTCTCGGTGGCGCGTGTAGACTTGGGCTCACGAGGCTCGCGGGGTTCGCGGGGCTCCCGGTTGCGGTTCTGAGGCTTCTGCTCAGTAGCAGCGGCAGGAGTAGCCTCCTTGGTACTGACCGGCTCAGCCTCAGCCTTCTCAGCAGCAATCTTGGCTTCGGCTTCAGCCTTTTCGGCGGCGACCTTATCGGCCTCGGCCTTCTCGGCAGCCTCCTTCTCAGCAACCTCCTTGGCCAGGCGAGCGGCCTCTTTGGCCTGCTCTTCGGCGGCCTTCTTTTCCTTCAGCGCTTGCAGGCGCTTTTCCTCAACCTCACGCTCACGGGCAGTGGTATCAATAGGACGGGCGGCACCGAAGGGGTTGCTTCCCTTGTTGCTAGTTGCATCGGCGGCATCGCTAGAGTCCTCGGCGTGCTCTGGGACAGTCCGTTTGGTCAGGTTCAGGCGTGGACGGCCGCCAGGAACACTGGAAGCAACAGGAGAAGCAGGGGCCTCTCCACCAGCAGCGGCATCAGGGCGCATGCTAGTGCGCCACTGGTTGTCGCGATCGGCCGCAGTGGGGACACGCTCAGGCCGGGGAGGGCGCGAACCTTCTTGGTTCTGGGGACGACCCTCGCCCCAGGCAGCGCCTTCGCGGCGGCCGGAACGGAATGAATCGGTACGCTCGGCGTTGCGGGGAGGACGGCTGTTATCACGAGAGCCTTCGGCGCGCTCTTCGCGAGCTAGAGGAGAAAGAGGTCCCTTGCGCTCCCAAGAGCCAAGTTCACGGATGCCACGGTCTTCCACGGGCTCACGGGGCTCGCGAGGACCACGACGCTCGGTGAACTCACCGCGGCTACGGCTGTTAGGTAGGTCGGCTAGAGGTCCCTTACGAGTCCAGTCGAGGTCGCGGCCAGAGCTAAGACCATCAGGGCGGTCACGAGCTAGTTGTCGAGTTAGAATTTCCAAGGCTAAAGCTCAAACGGTACAATACCGATGCAAGATAAGACTTACGGGGATCGGCGATCTTGATCCGAATAGGACGTCCCTGGAAGGAAGTGCCATCCAGAGTCAGAGCAGCTTTCAGATCATCAACAGTCTGGAACTCAGCGTAGGCGAAGCCCTTGGGACGCTGGTTCTCGCGGTCCTCGATGATACGGACGGAGACAACTTGGCTAGGCTCGAAGAACTCGCTAACGGTCTCGACGGTAGCGTCGTAGCTTAGGTTTCCTAGGTGGGCGGTGTAGGGGGGCTTGTCGGGAAGCTCAGTAGGGCCCTGGTGGCGAGGAGCGTAGCCTAGAAGATAAAAGAATGAGGGTCAGGTGCTGTACATAGAATAATCATTCCAGGCTGGCAAAAGTGTATGTCCTTTGGTCGTCAAGGTATGGCAGAAGTACTTACTGCTACGCTCGAAGCGATCACCGCCATACGAGTTGTTGCCATAGCTGGAGTTTCCGTAGCCCGAGCTGTTGCCATATGGACGGCGGTCAGTGGGGGGAAGGGCCTGGGTGCCGGTCACTAAGGTATGGTTAGCTGACTGTCGGTATGTGGAATGTTGTTCGAGGAACTACACTTACTGATGTCATCTTCGACCTCATCAGCCCACGAGCCGCCTCCGAACGCTATCCAATTTTAGTTAGTATAAGGCATGTTGACTTCCTCTGCATATCAATCCGCAGCTGGCAAAAGACATCACCAATACTCGGTTGCGGCGCGATATCTCAGACTATTTCGGCGATCTTTGTTGTGCGCCAATTACTATCAAGCACATGTGGATACAAGGTCAGACTTACAACTATCGTTCATGAAGTCGCCCAGCGACATCTTGAGCTGTTCCTTCTTCTTGGGAGCTAGAGGAAAAGAGCCATGTTAGTAACAAACATTCTAACTGTTCGATGTCCACGTCCATATCGTAAGCCACGAGTTTCGGGGTGGTGGACACCGGGGGCTGTTTGGTCCGATAATTCTCCACGGTCAGTTCTCGGTGACAATATTCGTATTTCTCAGTCGTCGGCGAATTGCTCAGCAGATAGACATAGCCCTTGCGATAGTGGCAGCGGTTATCCCTTACAGACATTGAACCTAGATCGTCGCTGAGTGTCTCTCGATCCGATCCCCCGCCCTGATCACTCCTGTGGGCCCCTCTTTGTGTGGCGCTACTTGGAACTACTGTGCCAGTGGGCCATAGTAGAGAAAGACGGCCAACAGTGGTAAACAACAGCAGCGATACATCGCATGTGATTCTGCCACCAGACAGATAAAATGAAAGCGAAGACAGGCACCCCAGATTTAGAAGACTGTGTAGCTAGGGCTGTGTCTATTTCGAGTTGGCGTCTCTTCGCATCATCGTCGAATTTTGACCGGGTCGGAAGTATGATTTTTTACTTTTTAGTGTCACCACCCACCCGCACACACATGATTTCTACCGCTGGCAGATATCACATGGGCGATAAAGAGAGTAGCTGGAAAAATAGCAAACGGCTACAAAGCAGGAACAATGACACTTCAAAAAATCAACACGGCGATATTGGGTGGCCGGACACATAGAAAATTCGACATCGAGAGCGGGGAGTAGAAACAGAGGGTCTATAGTGGGTGGGATATCCTGTCTGCTGAATTTTCGAGGGCATGTTTCGCGCTGTAAACCTGCCTACACATTCAGGCCGGGACTGAGAGATAAAAATTTGTCGTCGAGAATCGCATTGAAGATGGCGATACAGCTTCATTCGGAAGAGGGTTCAATTCATACCCATGATTGCGGTGTTTTTGAATAGTTGGGCAAAAAGTTGCTAATTCAAAAAAGAAGGTTGGAAAGAGAAGAAATTTGACGTCTTGTTTTTTTTCTTTTTCACTGTAGCAGTCAGTGACCCAGTCGGCTAGAAGCTGGTTTGTTAGGGGGGAAGGAAAGAAAAAAAAGAGGGCACTCTACAACAATAGTATCTACCTAGTCAGCGCTATAGTTATATATGTATGTATACTACATCTACATAGTACATACATGTATAAAACGCCCTAAAACTCGTAATGATCTACTACAGAGATTTCTACATCATATGCAGATGCAATGCCTCGCCAATTCCAAGCTACCTCCCAGTCCGGTAGCACTGTTCACTGTTTGCAATGTGGTATATATACATAGTACATATCTGTATACTGAAGCACCTGAAACGACTGCTCATGCCTTGCCCCTACCTCTCACGATCGGAGTAGAGCAAACAAATTATCTTCCCCTCCTTTTGCTAACCTTGGAATGCATCACTGCATCACTACTAATACAAGCCCTTTGTAAGATATTGCCGGCTTCATGCAGGCCTCTACCAGCCTCCAAGTCCGTTTTGTTGGTTCAGCTCTAGACCGACTAGCTAGCCGATAGGTATACTGTGGCTTGTGATCTACACTAGAAAACACAAGCACAAGAGTAAGAAAATTAAATAAAGATCCTATCCATCAAGGCACCAACTGCTACTTCAGTACTACAGAGCCGCGCCGATCCCCAATAATGGGATCGTTCTTTTCTGGTGCTGTTAGGCGAAATTTTCTATTTTCTGTTTCGTTTTGAATTCATTATTGTTTTTTTGGTTTTTTTTTCTTAATTTTCTCTGCCGCCCACATCTGAAATCCCGTTGCTGCTGCTGCTTCTCTATAGGGCTAGACCGCTTTATATAAAATTAAGCATTGTATGCAAATTCGGCTTAGCTACGTCCAACAACGAGCGCACAACAAGGCGGGGCTATTTCTGTAAACCTATTTGGCTTTCGTAGCGCCACACATGCACGTGTCTTAAAATCTGTCTGTACTTAACCCCCGACCTCTGTTTCACAGCCTACGTGGCGTATATGTGGCGTTTGTTTTTCAACCTCACCTCATCTTGTATCAAGCAGCAATTAAGCTAGTTGAACTAGGGAGGTGGGATAAGAAACAGCTAATTAACCCCAACTCATGGATTTAGTCCCTTCTTATTGTTCAGTAGAGACTATCTTCAATTCTACGTTCCCATCCGTATATGTCAATTGGCTCTATATAAATAAAAAATAAAAGTCTCAGCCATGGCAGACACCAGTGTCCAAAACAATGGCAATCCGCCACAACCACAACCACAACCACAGAAACTCGCTCCCCCGCGATTCATCCCGCCGGCTTTGAGTGAGACTGCGGGCCCTGCTCTTAAGACAGGAGCCAGCTTTGGTTAGTTCTAGGATACCAGCTTACAATATCACCAACCAACTCTCATCTCCTCTCTCGTCTCTAGTTAATCATCACATCATTATTTTATTAGTTTGGTATGTAAACTGACTTAGATCTCTTCCATCGTCGCTTTTACTTAAATTAGGAGCTGCTGGTATTCTCTGTGGTGTTCCACTAGCTATTGCCAAGGATGCCCCTCCTGTGCTCTGGGGTCTTTCGATGGGCCTCCAGTGGTTTGTGTTATCGACCACATTTGCTTGTACGTCTCCACTGCCCAGATCAAGTCATCATCTTGTGCCCATATTCTAGATTTCATATCCTAATGCTCCACAGTCTCTCGAGGCATGACTGTTAAAGTCATGGGTGGTGATGATAAATTAGATGATACCGGCCGTATAAAAGCATCTTGTATCGCTGGATGTGTCACCGGCGCCACCAGCGGTCTTACACGCGGACCCCGTGCTATCTTGCCTAGTGTTGTGATCGCGACTCTAGGTAGCGCAATGGCCCAAGACGGCATCAACAGATACTATCGTAACAAGCCCGAAGGTAAACAAGAGCGTTGGCTAGAACGTATTCTTAGTCACAAGTGGAGTCCCATGACGAGGATTTCAGATGAGCAGTATATGAACATCATAAACGAAAAGATCCTCAAAGTCGAGGTCGAGATTGCTCTCATAGATGATCGAATCAACGAAATCCGACAATTCATCAAAGCTAGAGATGCAGCTGCTGCGAATGATAGCAACACCTCGAGAAACGACAGAAAATAAGCACGGTCTGCTACATATCAAGCAGATGATCGATAAACAGACGATAGCACGTGTTAATAGCATATTTCAATATAAACCTAATGTACATAGCAGATGGATGATTAAATACAAACTCTCACCAGTATGAACCCACACAAAGTCATAATAAACAAGCGCTCTCAAAGTTTTCACATCGTTGATGCTAAGCCATGTTCGTTGGATCATACGCTTATATGGTCTCTTCGCTTACTTAGTTTGGTGTTAACTTGTTTAATCCGAGGCCATTGAACAGATTCTTCTTAACCCCAATGGACATCGCACTCGCTTTCTCCATTGTTGCCAGATCTTTGGACACCTTTGAGGCGTTGCCCAAGCTGTTATCTGAGACGCCAAGATATGATTCTGTCGACATGAGAATAATATTTTGCTTGTTTGATGCGTGAGTCTCGCCAATCTTAACTATCAAGTCCTTAATAGTCTGGTTCACGAACGCCCCGTTATCATTCGTCGCCGAGAGTGTCTGAGCCCAGTATTTGGACCACAGCAAGTTAAGCAGGTTCGAGTCCAGTGTCGATTTGTAGTGAGATACTTCCAGGCTATAGTACTTGCTCGCATGTGCACCAAAGTCTGCCACTTTGTGGGCAGGGATGTCGCCGCCGCCACTGTTTGCAACAGCTTCACTGTCCTTCATTTTAAGGTCCGCTCCTTCACCACTTGATTCGACTACTTCAGGCAGCGTACGGAACGCACCAATGTCAACCTTTCCGGAAGACATTGTCCGATGTGGATCTATGACGATAGCTAGGAACGGGTCATTGAACTGCTGTTGCAGTTTCTGGGTCCCGACATCGATACCACTCAACCAGCAACCGTAGCCAGGGTGCGAATGATACCATCCAATGACGTTTTCTTCGCGGCCATTTTCGCGGCACATCTTGAGATATTGAACAAGGTACTCGTTGGCCTCGTCTTGGGCATTGACACGAGTCTCGGTTCCTTCAACTGGGAGCGGAAAGGCGTCTGTGACGATAAAGGTATCTCCAGAAACGTAGCCTTGCATGCAGCCCATGACCTCATTATCACCGCCTGACTGAGCATGGGTCACCATCTTTATCATAGCAACAGCACTCACGCGTGCTTTTCGAAAGTATCTTGCTGCATTCTTCCATGGACGGCCATCCGTTTCTCTTCGCACTTCCGGTGCATCATAGTTGTATAAGGCGTCTAGCGTTGGATCAACTAACTTCACGTTGTTCTCGTGTTCTATGACAACAAAAGATGGTATAGCGTTAGTGATGTACGAGTTTTGGTCTATTTCATCATCTTCAATGATGGGCCATCAACATACGCCAAGTAATAAATGAATCATCCATCTCTGCGAGTCGAGGTTCTCTGTGGGGTTGAATGTGTACCAAGAGAGCGCTGATGTACCGATTAGTGATGTGATGTATCTTGATGTCATCAATTTATTGTCGTACAAGACTTTGCTTGTAAAATCATGCAACGACACAGCTTTTGCTAAACGGTGTTGTATTGTTGCGATGAAAGGCAGATGAAAGACAGTCTGTTATGAGTGTGAATGAGAATAGTACTAGGTTGTATCGAGCGATAGTAAGGTTTAGCTGCAATTGGATATGATATAAACTGTATCATCAAGGTACGAAAACAAACATCCGTATTATAGCCGTCATATCTTCATGGATAGCAACAAGGCAGGCAGCTAAGCTCTTAGCTAAATTAAGAGTACTAGCCTCACGTAAGCATCGATAGCCTACTACCCTAGTCGCGGGGTCAACTGCCCCGCAACAATTGAACGATAGTTCAATAACCCTACTGTTGGCTAACCCTACACTTGTAGGCCTACAGACTATATAGTCTACGACGATGAGTTTTAGTGTTGCATATGTACCACAAGAATATGATAATATAATTTTTGAGCTAAGTTCTTCATAGTATTGCCAGTTTACACATTGCTATCACTCATTCATATAGTTACTCATTCTTATTCAAACTATTCAGTAATGACTTCTAACTAACTGTGTACTATTCAACATTCATGCGAAGTACTTTGCGTAGGCATTTGATAAGATGAGTGTTCAATGCCATACCCCATCTTGACCTATGAGACTAAGATTGTATCAAACATTAGCTAATGCTGTACGTAGATAAGACCAAAACACCAGTAGCTTGGAACGGTATATGATTTTCAAGTAACTAGACCTTTAGTGTTTATTGGATTATGACACAGGGTAGCAGAATGTATAGGAAAAGGAGGGATGTGGTAGAAAGTAGAGGTGTATAGAAACCATGAATCCTTATATACATGTGAGATAAGAGTCACTAGTATTGAGGATGGATAAGAACATGCACGACTTTGACACATTAAGAATATGATATGGGTGGTAATTTTGTTTTCGTTATCACTGAAAAAGATATGTGATATTGAAATCAAGTATAAAGCTTATAACCTTTTTTGTTCCAGAGGTTTCCCAAGTGTAAATTTTTGTTCCCTTAAAACCTGTTCTAGGGTTGAGTATCCATTATTCGTAATAATTTGCAATTAATAAAAATCCAGTATGAGAAAGAAGCCAAGCTGATGTTGAGTCAAGCTGACATGTAAAAAGAAAAAGATATTTGAAGCATTTTCAAAAAAGACAGACAATGACAAAAAAAAAAAAAAAAAAAAAAAAAATGCAGTAAAACTGTAGGGGGTATATCATGCCGTTAAGGCAGAGTAAGCAAAAAAAAAAGGGAATGTAAAGCGAATGAGCTAATACATTATCGGGGCTAAGCCAATAACGCTGGTGAAATAGAAAGAATAGAAAGAAAAGAATGGCAAATAAAACAAGAGTTGAAGATGTCCTGAATATCGAAGGAGTGTGTTATCTACGTCTGCAATGTGTTGAAGAAAGCATATGCTTCTAAGGGCTCATGGGCTCCTCGCCGTGGATGCTGCTAGCACAGCTGCTGGTCGTGCTACTAGGGGCACTGTAACTATCGCTATCGGAAGCTCCGTCACTAGAAGACATAGCGGAGTAGTAGCCTGAAGCGAAGGCGTCCATCTCCTCTAGTTCGGTGTAGCTGATAGGAGGCATATCCATAAGTTTGGGGTAAGTGGGCGGGCTAGCTGGCACGTCCTGGTACATGGGGGGAGCCTCGTTGTCCCAAGAAATGCCCATGCCGGGCGATTCGGTAAGGAAAACAGGGTAGCGCATGCGGAGGATACGGCCGGTGCCAGTGTGGGTGATGAGTTCGGGGCGGTTCATAGGCGCCCACTCGCGGGAAACGACCAGCTCAACCATCAGGCAGTGGGTGATCTCGATACCCTCAGCCTTGACGTCTCCGGCATATCGCACAGGGCCATGGCTATAATTCTTGGGCTGTAGAACACCATACTCGAACTCGAAGTCAACGCGGCCGTTGTCGGTGTTGTGATCCGCCTTCCAGCCTTCGGTCATGTTCTTCTGGCCCAGTACACGGGTGTCGTAGCGTGGAACCGAATGCTTGATAGAGTCAGTCTCGGAGCCGATAGGCGTGTGCTTCTCGCAGGCGTGGGACACAGTCTTGATATTCTCTTCTAGGCGCCAAGTAGCTCTGCGTAGCTTCCAGAACTCGAGAGTCTGAGTGGTTTCGTTCCGCACAGTCACACCTTCCATGCGAAGCGACAAAGTGTTAGTTGCCGTCGGGTAGATGTACTGGCAGTAGTTGGCCTCGGCCTTGATATCAGTGGGTGGGAAGACCCGCAGAGAACGGTGTGGGTGATCAGGGCGGATCAGTGATCGCTTGACATCTAGGCTGTGCTCGAACTTAATGGGAGCAGTGTTGATGGAGGGTGATGCCTGAGCACGCGAGACAATGGCCTCGGCTTTGAAGTCGTAAGTGATCTTGACAAGAGGGGCATTGGTGGTGGCAGGGAGGTTGCCTTCAATGAGGATCGAGAAGGGGAACTCGTGAACGCCTATCAAAGACAAAGATTAGTTAGAAAACGGCTTATATAGATCAGATAGCTGGGAGCGGCGAAACACTTACCTTGTGATAAAGTCTTGCGCTCATTGAAGAACGTCCAGCGCTTGAGCTCGGTGGTGGTGTTGGCGCAGTCGGCACAGTGGCTGTGATAGGGCTTCTTCTGGGTTATCGTGAGGTTGAAGTAAGCTTCAAAGCTATCCATATCCAGCGAGGTCTCGCGCACATTCAGGTGCAACAAGCCCGAAACCAGAGCTCCCGTACTGTTCTCGGCATTTCCGTACAACACTGCTGGAGGCGACTCTATCGTCCAGTCCAGGGAGGCTGCTGAGGATTCGCTGTTGGCGCTACGAGACACGCGGGGGAAAGTGAAGGATATGCGGTTCTTCTTCGTGGGTGAGCTAGCCCGTGAGCGCGAACTAGCATGGGCTGGTGATGAAGCACCGCTTCTAGTCTGGTGGCGGCAACTCTCTGGCGCAGTGGACTCGGGGATGTCACTCATAGTAACAGAGTCGGTCGAAGCGTTAGAGGAAGCATATGAGGCCTGGCGCTCGCGAGTCAGCGTAGAGCTGGGCAGAGTTTGTTGCGGTTTCTGCAGCTGGAGCTGGAGGCCACGGGCCTTGGCGGAGATGGACTCTGTCGAGGAGCGGAAGAAGTTGCTCACGCGGTGAGGCATCATGGTGTGCATTTTGGGCAACTTATACCTATGATGGGTTGGGTAGAGAGGAATAGGACGTATAGACGGTAGGCGCAAACAGGATGGGGTGTAGATGATAGCTAGTACTGAGTATATGCGGTAGCAGAGGGTCGTTGAGATGCTCGAGAGCAGTCAAGTGAATGAAGCTTGAACGAAGGAAAGCGACAATCTCACAATAGTAAAGTGAAAGTGGATGGTATGAACGATATGTCTAAACCAACAAGCTATCCGGGTGCCGGAGGCGAGGACGGGTCGTCAGGTCTTATAAGAGGAACAGTCTCAAGCTTGCCCATTTGGGCTTTTACTACAAATACTAATACAGCCATGTAATAAACAGCTAAAATTCTAGCCGCTGGAATCCGTAGTATAACTCTGACAGGGGAGGGGGTGTGAATATCATTTTAAGTATTTTAGGTTTTTCCAATTTTTCACCAATTTTTTTTTTCACGATCCTTCTTCTATACGTTTCTGTGCCAGGCCAAGGGGAAGTGGATGTCTTATTCTGGCCCTCCCGCTACAATGCCGGTTTATACTGGGCTCTACTACTACTATTACTACTATTAGCATTAGCTTAGCGGTCCGAAACGAAGACGCAAGACAAGCTATGAAAAATTCTTGCCGGAATTTTCTTGGTGTTACAGGGGTTAGGGCCCTTAGAAAACGAGGAGGTGTAGCCCAGATAATGCGTGTATGTCCTCTGTACCGTAGAGCTTGTAGCGCTGTAATATGTTTATCTATAGTGGACTTACAGCGGCTTTTTAGCGGGGTTTACTAGAGGCTGTCCTGGCAAATAGAGCCTTGCCCCAGCGAGCACACTTTTAATTTTGTGTGTCAATGTATAGCAGCGGTCACACCATGCGCTAAGTCAAAGAACGTGAGTGAAAGGATGGATAATTCTTGTTTCCTTGAATCCTCGGCATCCGACTTACCAAGCCCGCCAAGTTTGGTGTCCATGATGAGTCTCATGATGACTTAATTTTTCAGGTCTCTTGCGTATTACCCTGCGTAAGTAGCTTTGTTCGGTAAATACATGTATAGCTACCACCAGTCCTCTGATATAGAGTTTTCTTTGTTTTGTTGTTCTACTACTACGGCATTGTGAGCCTGGTGAGGATCAGTTTTGTTCTGTTCCGTTGTATTTACTTCTAGACTAAATAACACCATCTTGATCTGAGCATTAACCTGATCATGTGTCATAGCAAAGACAATAGCACATTAGAAGAAGGTCTCACTCATCGGCTAGAATATTCTCTACATAACCGCGCCCTGCGTTCTCAAGTATACCATGAAATCTCTGTCTCTACGTTATTGTGTCGGAGAGTCATGGCTTTAGGCCTTGTTAGTCATTGTAAAGCTGGGCCGGTCAATTAGGTGCTATACATAGTGCACAGCGGTGTTTCCAGTGGCTGGCAAAGGCATTAGCAGCTTGACTAAGCCCTATACGACAAGAAGTGGTCACTATAGCCAACTAGTTGATGACAAACAACCCTCCTAGCCGAGAGGATGTCTCCCATTGGCAATTTGAGTCGATATGGCCGCTCTTGAATTGTACTTCATTCTTGACGCCCTTGGGTAAATTTCTAAACAATTACGTACATTACAGGTACTTGGCTATACCTGTTGCTAGCAAGACTCTTGGAAAAGGCCTGGTCTAGAAACTTTAGCGCAAAGTGAAGTGTAAAGGAAAAAAAAAATATATAGAAATCCAACCTAGAGAAAGCAAAAGCCTTCAGGGTGCACAGGCGAAACTAAGCGGCTTTGAACAACAAAAAAGACTCCGGTAGCACGCCTATCGGCCCTGGGAAAATCGTGACAAAGACTGAAAAGTGAACAATGCGCAACATCATGGATAAGCGCACTACTAGTTGTACCAAACAATATTGAGATTCGCCGTATAGTTGTCGGTCAACTAGGGCCATCTCAACGTGTTCAGTCTGGTCAGTGGCATTGGACTATTTCTACATGAGATGGTATCTTACAAAGACAGTTAGAGGCATACATGTAGTTATGTACCTTTGTGTATATAATTGATCTTTTGCTAACGTCGATATTACATCTTCGTCACGGCTTTTTTGTATCATACTATGTAGTAACCCTAACTTTTCGGTGTAAAAGGAGGCACAGCACACTATATCATGGACCACATGTAGCTTTTGTTTTTGTTTCAAGAAAAAAAAACCCCCAATATCTGCTAAGGGTGCCATGCACAGCCTTAGGTGAGTTGTTTTCAAGTAAAGTTATCTGCTCATCGACAAGATGTCGTTTATTACCTATTTTGGGACAATAGCTTGTTAGAGTCAATCCTTGGCACTGCCGAATTTATATGTACAGATACGCAATACTATGCTGCACTCAGGTGACCTACCTATTATGCAACTTTCTGTTCTTTCACGCCATATACATACTACACATAACTGAGTATCTTGTAGGCTTCATTAAATCTCCAAACGACAGGCTATCGCTATGATAGACATCAGCAATAACATCTACATATGCATGCTTCTCTTATACTAGCCTGTTGACATCAAATTTGCAAGTCTCATGACGCTAGTTCATGACCGTCTTCGAGAAGATTTAGAGAGAACCTCTCGCTATATTGTTTCTCCAAAAAACACACAGCAACACCACTTTGCTTGGAGTTTCACCCGTCCCTCTTTTCATCAAAAGTATTAGTTCCGTAGTGTGTTGTTTGTATCTGTAAACTATGTATACATGTATAAGTTCTCCATCTGAGATCAGGGGCCCCTCATTTTGGTGACTCGTTGTAGGCTTTTGCTATTTCTTTTCCTCTTTAGACCTTTCCTTCAATGCTACTCCATGTATACCAGATCGGCTTAGGTAAAGCTTTGAACAAAGCACACGCCCCCTCCATCTCGCATCCATCCTCCTTTTTCAGGCCTACATGTATTTGGCGACCTTTTTATTGTCAAAGAAATCTGAGAGCAAGTGCAACTATCTGAAAGGCATAGCTTGTAGGCTTTTGTTTGTATGCACTTCTAGGCAGGGCTACCGCTAGGCTGTTTGTATGTTACATATCCTGACTCTAACACTTCATGTACTGATTCCTCCCTGCGATTGCCGTCCCTCCACTATTTTCGCTAAGCTTGTACATACACATCTGTATATGCACTGTAACTATCCGCCCAGAAAAATCTTGAGAAAGCTGGGCGTTTCGGGCATTCAAAGCCACCTTGGTTCAATGTTTGCATATGATCATCCCAAAGGGAGCATTTACATGTTAGTATGTAGCTCTTATCCACAAATATAGTATGATATGTAAAAATATATAATTTCCCGGGATCAACGTGCTTTGCGTGTTAGATGAGACTTTTGGTGTGATACCTCTGGAGCAAAGAAAAAAAATGCGTATAAAAAGACACAACATGGCTTGCTTGGCCGTCGAGCTTCGTACAGCGCATAGTAATGTGTAGCGAGAATGTATGTATTACCACGGCCTTTGGAACCCACAGGACTGCAAAACCCGATATGGCGATCATCAGCTGGACTGTTTAACAGTGAGGTTAGATCAAGCTACATGTATATAGAATGCATGTTGTAGTGAGGATGCATCCTATGATACATATCTACATCATGTAAGGATATGCTCACAATCAACACATGGTATACGGAAATGTCCTTGCATCTGGCATCCTCTATCACGCGTTACTCGACTACGGTGTTGATTATTGTTTGGTAGTGGGTGATACCGTAGCCTTTGATAGAACCAATAGAAGGTGGTAGTGTGCCTAAATTCTGCCGTGACTGGCTTCTTGGCGGTGGAAGATGCTATAGTAGTGTTGCTTCTGGGGCCGCCAAACGGTAACCAAAATACAAGATTGTAAGAACACTGACTAGATAGCCAAACGTCAACTGTGTTATATCGGAGATTTAGGACGACATCGGCTACTCTAAGATGCTGTACTCTGAGTGAATGTATCACAACGCATGGCCGGACAGCTGCTAGACTATCGTACGCTTTTGATTCATTGCTGTACATGTAGATAGCGTGGATGTGGATGTGCCTAGGATGTTGTCTTGTAGATCGGTGCCAATGTGAACCCCGGTATTCTTGATGATATGAACTGATAAACAAATCGCCCAGTATTTATCCTGGTAATCCGTAGCGTGGTGTCAACATACTGCCTTCTGGCCCGGGCTGTCTTTGATCTGTCATCGTCGGTTGTCAAAAGATAAGAAACCTAAAGGGTAGAGCAAGAGCAAGGCCTGACTGCTTTGTTCTATAGCCTTTCTGGGACATTGTATAGCGATGCCATGCTTTTGTGTACACTAACTTTCATAGGTTCTAGGCCTTGTTCTACCTTTTGTCATCTCGTTATGTTTTGGAATTACTATGAAGCTGTTTCACAGCAGCTTCTGCCAAGTGTCGGTTGGTCTGTCATTGTTCTCTTAGCTGAAGACGCCGACTCGCTAATTCTGTTGGTGTTTTGATGATTGA
Organism: Davidsoniella virescens; assembly: GCA_001513805.1. Classification (NCBI taxonomy): domain Eukaryota; kingdom Fungi; phylum Ascomycota; class Sordariomycetes; order Microascales; family Ceratocystidaceae; genus Davidsoniella; species Davidsoniella virescens. The sequence goes on along the minus strand of LJZU01000199.1, from coordinate 75,879 downwards.
TTATAGCATATATGTATGTATCATGTATACTCGAGCAAGCATATATCATTATATATTGCCAAAGTTTTGTACCATGATTATACCTTTTTAAAACGGATGCCCGTCTATCACTTGCCAATATATTTATACTTGAGTGACTATTCAAGGTTTCAATGGCTTTTTGTAGTAGTATATGGATATCAACATCTATCTTCATCCTGCCTCAGCTGCCTGCGCTTAGGAAAAATTGAGGTGTAGATAAACGAGCACATACATAATCAGGAATAATTGTTCCCCACTATTGTGCATCCCCCGATCTACCCATGACTCTTCACTTACATTAGCACTGTAATTATATCTGGCCTTGGTTGCCTTGGAATATGGATTGAATCTGGGGTGACTTTATAGGTTTCAGTACAGAAGGAGGAATATACAGATACATTCACATCGTGACCTATCCGTCTCGCCATAATGCGGTGAGCAAGGCCCGGCGGAAAGTAGGGGGGTATACAGAGTGCAGATAGAGAACAAAATTGAATGAGATTGCATGCATCTTCTTCTTGGAAAATGATATCTAAGCCGGTCAGTAGCCGGGTCGGACTATATGAGTGTTCCACGCTCGCCTAATCAAAAGATAGATGTACAACGGTATCACGCCCGGATTACATACATATATTGTGATTCAAGAACATGCCTAGAGAGTTAACAAAAGAAACGAGAGAGAGAGAGAGACAGAAAAAACAGAGACACAATCAACTAGTTGGAAAATGTGACACGGCCCATAGATCGACCCATATGAGTTAGTGGAATTTGAATGGAGGTTGTTTACATACAAAAGGTAGTATATATGTAGTGTGGTATTTCATGTACTATGCATATGCAGATTTCTTTCTGTATTTTCCATCATTGCTCAGCATCTAATCACCACATCAAATGCCATACCTGAGATCTGACCGCTTGATTACATGTATATGCGTGTTTAACAAGGACAATGGCATCACCCATTCCATCAGCCTTCACAATTACGTATCACCTGTGAAAAGCCGATGGCGCTGAATATGGGATAATATATGTATTGATTAACCCCCCTAGATGAAAATGCCATAGCGATCAACATAGCCATTCAAGGTGCGTATTAGTAAGTTAATTCTACAACGTTTGTGTGTACATACATGAATAATTGCGAGGCACAGTATGAAAGATATAAAAAAAATACAAAAAAAAACCTACAAGACATGGCAACTACCGAAACTGGGGAATGACTTTTTTTTTTACGAGGTGATCACATGGAGGGTCGGGCCCACAGAAATACATACATACCATCCATCCTACCAGTAAGCTTAATATAAACAGAGAAAAAGGGCAGGAAAAAAAAACTACTGCTTTTAGACTTGTCCACATCGTGATCGATGCTGAAGCAGATTTTTTTGCATTCTTTTGTCCGGGGCCAGAGCTTATTTTGATTCAGGGGACAGGAGAAAAGAAAAGCTTGATGAAAGAGTAAACATAGTAAAAGCAGGGAGGCCCAGTAATATCTATAACTAAAGTTATCAATCTAAAGTACTAACTTGCCTTTGGATTGCTTGAAGACAAGGGAGAAGAAAAAACTTCTTACTCCGAATCTTGCTAGCCTCCCGCGGAAAGGAGTTAGCACTACATGGTAGTGATGTGATATACCAACGTCTATATATGTATTAGTGTACAATGGCAACACCGAAACTACACGCCGCTGTATCTGTATATCTGATTGTAGGACGTTGGAATCTCGGTCTTCACATTCGATATTTCTTGTGAGTCAACAAACTACCGAAAGTTTGTATTCTCCGCGGTCAGATCCTTATATCTCAAGAGTTGTAATGCTACCATCCAGCTTTTGGTTCTCGTGCTTGCGTGAATATGATATTGGTGTATCAAACTACCAAGGAGAGCAAAATACATGATAATAGAACTGAATCAGGCAGCTCTACCCAAAGTTCTTTTACGTACATACAGTAGAGATCTTCAACGCTACATTCTATTTACTACATGGGCGTAGGCACCCTGTAACTCTGACATAGGTAACTGATTATCGTAAGTCTTTCTTTCTCTTCTACGAGTGCTTTTATAAACAAAACAGATATAGCGTTCGATTTTTTTTTTCCACTTTCTAAGGACATTGTGCTAGTAAGTACCTAGTAATAATAACATGGTGCTCAAACTAACAAGTTTAGATCTTCTCCGACATGCGTGGGGTGGGCGTGTAACTTGTAATGGCATGGCCTGTCTTTAAGCTATGGTTGGTCAAGCTTATTGTAGCAAATATTTGTTGACTAACACATGCCCTTGAACTAACGTGATGTCCACCTTTTTTGTTCATGTTTCACCTGATTGTACTTCTTGAAACATGTTTGTTTTCCAGAGTCAGTTATAATATTAACTCAACAAGTTCCATGAAAGTATTCACAATGTCTAATTTAGATAGTTACCTTCGAGTTTGATTTTTTTCGTCCTTGCTTCCAAATAACACAAACAAGGGATTCACAGTATTTAGAAAGACATGATGCTGCCTTTCCCGTGTCCAACCTCCTATCCTGAAACCTATTTGTCCCCCTTATATCTTTCTTAGCATATATCAAGGCCAAAGATGTCAGAATCATGAACAAAATGCTATCCCTCGTCTTCAAGAGGCGAGATCTTAATATCAAGCAGTGCTACACAAGCATCACGGGTACGTGAAATCACGAAATGCATCTCGCCAAAGCACACTGGTGGTACGTCGTTGTCGCTATCGATAGTACCTTCGAGCCAAAACGGTAGAAACAATGTTGTCTGTAGTGCTCTCTTGATGAATATATATACATCTCCTTATCTCGGCAAAAAGTATGTAAGTTGCCGTCCGTATGCGGCGTGATACCGATAGACTGAGGCAGGCTTCCATACCTTGATATAATAGTGTAAGTTAAGCACATTTCAGCCACCTATCTGTATTACTACACGGCTAAGTACTTGATAGCTGGTCTGGTCAACGAATCATAGTAAACAAATATGTAGCCATACGCGAAGCCACTCCTCTCGCTCATCTCGAGGAGAGAGAGGCATGTTTCGCACTCGGTCGATTCTTAGTATAGTAATGGACTGTAAACGACGATGTTGCGGAAACGTGCATTCGGAATATATTATATTGAGCCGTACAATACGAATATCAGTACTGGTAGATATACACATGCAGAATACACCATGTTTGAACACACACCCAATACTAAGAAACTCACATACTCCTTCAGTGGTGGCAATAAAAAACACAGAGTAAAAAAGGTCTAGCCTTCCGTGAAAAAAAAAAAGTTAAGCAAAGCTTAGACCAGGCGCTAGAACGTTTCTCTTTTAGTGCTTTTGTTTTCCCTTTCTTTTCTTTGCCGGCGTTTATTGTCAGATTTTTTGCCTCTTGTTGGGGAACGGATGAAGGGTTCTTCGTTTTACTTGATTTTGGCGTAGCACGAGAGTTTTGGCCGACTAAAAGTTTTAAAGAAATTTCGACTGAGGAAAAGGGAAAACTTGATGCGCGATTTCTCCACTTAATCGTTGCCTGGACAGGGCCTTATTTCACTAGTAAGTATTGCTAGAAAACCTTTAAAAACTTCAGCTCAGGTGGAGGAAAATTCCACTTTATTCATTTTTTTCATCCATCGTGATGTCAATTTTATGGAGCCTCCAATATTGAAAAGAGAATTACGACAACAAAATTCCGGACTTGAGTTCCGGGTCTGAAGATTTCTTCTTTGAGAATGATTCTAACATTACTTCGGCGTCAACTAGGATCCTAATGTAGAAAAAAGAACAAATCCATCATCTATCTATCTACCTTGTACGTAGTCATGTATAGTCAGCACACTTTATGAAGAATATAGCACTACTTGGTGTATACTTTGTGCACAACAGTTAGCCGTTGAAAAAAAGAAGAAAAAAAAGAGCCCCTGCATGGAAAACTATAGGGTCAGTTTTGGACATCAAGATCGTTTTAGTCTTAAAAAGAAACGACATACAACAAGATACAAATCATAAGTGCCAGCATCTAGCCAGAATCCGGAGGAGTCAACCCTTTACAAACCAACCCTGTTCACCCTGTTCAGGTACTTTTAGGCCGTATGTGAGGACTGACTAACAAGGCTGAAATGCAGGTGATAAAAGCGGATATCACTTTGTTTCGGCACTCCATGACATAATCTAGCGTAGCTATATGCTTTTACATGTACATATATTTCTTTTCTCCTCCTACCGCTAGTGCGAAAACATTGACTTTGATGGCATTCGATGCACTTTTCCTTTTTCGATCTCACTATGAGCTGCCTTTAGGAATCGTCGGATAGCGGCGGACAACTCCATTCACACCGTCACCACCAGGTAGGTAGTTCGTATGGCATCGACGCTTTGTCAATATTTAGAACAAAGGCGTTAGTCTTGGCTGCCAACGGCATACGACGATGAAGTTTGACTTAGTCTAGTCTCATCCTTGAGGCCTTGAAATTCAAAGGGTCAATGTGAAGACGACGTACGCTCTTTGAATTTCAACGCTACTGCCCTCAACCTAATGATCAGATGTTCACCACAGTTTTGTTTATTTACTAGAACTCAGTATGAGCCAAACTAGTTGTTATAATCAGACCAAGCGCATTACGAGTATATGATATACATAACACTTGAAGAATATGCTGTATATTGGCATATGATTTGTAGACAACCGTTCGGCTGATGTTAGAAACATCCAGATCTTTCAACATGTGTGTCTCGCCACCCTCAAAATCCGGGGAAATAGCTGTTAAACAACTGTTATCGACGCCCTTTATCTACAGCTATAGCGGTAGCTTAGTCACTTCATTTGTCTGGCCCTAGTCAGAGAAAGATATTTAAAAGACAAAAAAACAGTATAGAAGCTCTACAGCGGCCGGCTCCGGGCTAGAGTTTCAAGGCAAGCAACTGATGAGGCTCGGTAAGGTACCCATTATTGGAGATGATTTTATATGGCCGTTTTCCCAAGAAGAAAATGAAAGAATTCAGCTTTTTCACTAATCACTTTAGTCGGTGTATATATAGCACTAAATTTGACTTGTACAAGTACCTATGTTTATGAGTATTTTGGCCTTTTTTCCGATTATGTAAGTGACGCCGAGATCTTTTTTGACAAAATGAAGACATAGTCACTAAGAGAAGAATGGCTCGTATCAATAGGCATACGAGCCACATGGTTATCGTATCAGGTTTATAGCTATATATTGAATATGGGATTAGCAATACGCTATGTATGCAGACTTCCTGATATCTTAATAGATCATGTATTTTGTCGGGCTCCAGCAGAAAATCACGTGGTATCATATAAATACATATCTACATATCTACTTTATAATACACAGGGGCACTTGCTCGTTTACCGAATTCCTGCCTCCTTTCCCGGAGTATGTTATGGCCAAGTCATATTTTTGTAGTCACGATAATTCAGGTTAGGCGCATTGCAAGCAAGCCTCATCCAGCCAACAGTCCGGCTTGCATCGCTTCTGATATTTTTACTCCCTTTGTGATTTTGATTAATTTCAAAAAAGGATTCAAGGCATATCTTTCCATAGCTCGTGCCATCTCTCTCGTCACCTCATTCGGCCCAGCCATGGCTGAACCATTTTATTTCGCCATGTGCCACGATGCGTCCATTTCGCCATTCTCCTTTCAGTTGACGCTCCAGCTAGAACTGAGTTGTCATCGAGTAAAATTTACGTAAACTTCGTAACCCTGCATGTTTAGGCCCTCATTCTCTGTCGTTTCTCTACCTCCTGTGATCAATGAATAGGCGTAAAATCAATAGTTTTAGCGCCATACATACACACCCCCTTCTATATTTCATTTGCCATGTTTTTGGGTTTTTTTTTCATTCTTAGCTGTGGCACATCGAATAATTTGAACTAAAACACCCTGGTGGCCTGGATACGTTGTGAAATAGATCCTTTTAAGAGTCGGATCATATTCTCAAGCCTAGTCTTTCTCAGTAACAAGCAATAATTATTGGTTTATGGGACAGTCTTGTATCTTAATGTCTTGGAATACTACGCAATAGAATACCCAATTCTACCATGCTGTACTCGGATGTGTAAGCCTCATATAACTAGGTTGTAAGCTTAGAATTCACCAATACTTACTCGTTTAGAAACCTTCGATCCGGTGCACAGATTGGATAGATTGTTCCCCTTGGTATACTTAGGTTCCCTCTCTTGCGTACTTGAAACTCCGGCCCAAGAGTACGAAAATATGGGCGGAGGTTCCAACAATCTACGAATGCCATCCAAACATGAGAAGCGACTACATACATGTATGAAAAAAAAAAAAAAAGATCCTCCGTACGTGCTCATATATAGAGGCTCTGTGAAACGAGGCTCTGTACAGGATTCGCAATAGTCCATCATTCTGTCGTAGGGTAATTTTTATGACTTTATTTTTGCTTGTGGTCGTTTATTCACGTCTTTAAAACCAAGAAAGGGTGTATGTCTATATTACCAAAGCGCCCATATCATACTAAAGTGTTGGATTCATCATATATCTATATTGCATGCGTAGAGTGTCATGATCACTTGATGGTATGACGGTGTGATAAATTGAAGTCCAATATTTCATTGCACCGCAACATACATAGTATAGTAGGGTTACACGGGGTTAATATGTACTGCTAGCCACATGATACGAAATAGCCACAATGACAACACACATCGTCTAGCATATCTTATAAGAAAGACTAGATATATCCAGAGCAGGCTGTCATCTGCAAGAGTATACGAGGGTTCAGCAACTTTCATTTTGAATTGGTCTGCTTCTATGTATCAACGTACGGTTATTGACAAGATTACTACGGCATGTTCCGAATTCAGGTAGTCAACCGATGTCATACTTCAAACAATCCCTATGTGATCAGTAACTACGGATGGGCGTACATATAAATTTGGGCATCCTGTGAGAACTCTAAGAGCTCGCGATTTCTGGGTGTAGTGATAGCTAAGAGTAATTAGCCCGAAAGGCGACCGGCTGTCAGCACCGAGGATTATCCCCCCCCCCCCCNNCCCCCCCCCCCGCAGAGGGCGCCTGGCTTTGTCCTCTCTCGGGTATAGCCATCATAGCATGTTTCGGTGCAAGGGAAAAGGGACCATTCAACCTCGAACAGTCCTCTCGACATGACGCTCTGATATAATCAACTAACTACCCTGTTTCTTCCCTTAGTTCTAGCTATGGCAGGAAATCGGGGGAAATTTGATTTGATTTGATTATATTTTACGTCTACCTACATCACTGAGATCATACCACACCGGATTGGCTACTGGACAGATACTTAGTCCTCCGCTAGAGACAAACTCAATAGCTTTGTATGTGCGGGACGAAACTGTCCCCTAGCCCCGAAGAACTAGTGGTCCATACCTCCACTATGAGCAGCAAAACAAATACAAAGAAAAACAAAAAAAACCGCTAGGGTAAAACTTGAAAACAAAACATGAGAACAATGACATGAAAAACAGAACATAAAAACAACAAAGACAAAACATAGGTACACAAAGAATCGTGAAAACAGAAACAGAAAACTCACTCTCACCCTCCGCGGTACTTGTTTGGCCCAGGAAATCGGGAAAATTTTGATGGGAAAATAAGCCATATATAGACCAATAATACGCAATTAACCAAAAACTGCCTAGCAACGTTGGTCTAGCGGTTAGGATCTTCGCCTTCCAAGCGAAGGGTCCGGGTTCGACTCCCGGACGTTGCAACTCTCCCCAGTCAACTCTTAGAGTTAACTGGAGCATCTCTTTTGCTTTTATTGACCAATTCTCTTCGAATATACAATGTAGCTCATGATGAGTACACATACTGATTCCTTGGATAAACTATATTGACAAATCCATGATCCTAGAGTATGACTTCTTAGTTTCTATGGATATACATATGCTATTTTCTTGGTATAAAGATATAGAATGAACGTTGACAAAGAACCTTACTAACGCCCCTCGCGCGTTCGACGACGTTCCTGTCGTTTTTGCTTTCTTCGAAGCTTAGCTTGACGCATCCACCAGATTCTTCTCCGCTGATACAGAGTTGTGAAGTAGTCTCTAATGCGTGTGAACATGATAAGCATGACCGTTGCACACACAGTTGGCACAGATACTTTCCAGCTATTGAGATTGTTAGATTATATTTATGCCCACAATGGTGAATGGGAGTTGAATACTTACAAATAGCTTATCCCTCTAGCTAGTTCTGGAAATGGATCAAAGTTCTGTCCAAAGAATCCAGTAATGAATGTGAGAGGCAGAAAGATGATGGTTATGGCAGTGAGCTGTTTCATGCTTTCGTTTTGGTTTGCTGAAGTGACGTTGAAGATCAGATCGATTAGATTATGGGCAGATTGTCGTATTTGTTGCATAGACTCTATTGCGATGACGCAGTGATCGAGTACATCACCAAGGTAAGTCGCAGTGTTTGCGGTTATGATGATACCCGTGTTAGGATCCCTTAAACTCTCCGACTTATCATGCTGTGGAACATCTGCTTTGTGATCCCGTAACACATTAATTATGTTGTCAATTGGGAGTATGAAACTGAGCATCTTGTTCATTTCAGAGATGATGATATATAATGCCCGACTAAGCCGGATTGATGGGTTGGTAAGAACGTCTAACTCGAGATCACCAAGGACATCGCTGTATACGGTAGTCAGAGGGATAGCTAGATCAATGATAGCATCAATGACCGCCTGCATAATCATAGATGCATCGCACAGCTGGCGAAGCATAGTGCCGGGAGCCGCTAACCGTTTTATGATTGGCCGCTCTATATCATCGGCAGACACCTCGAAAAATGTGATGATGGTATTATCTGATGTGAGAAAGATGGAAACCTGCTCTGCTGACACGGCAAGCGACCGATCAGCCAAGGACGAGTGTTTCTCCATAAACTCTGTACGAGCTTCGTTTGGTGAGGCGTGGTATTGTTGTAGAGTCTTGCTGATAGCAGATCGACTAGCTCCATCTGCCCGAACTGTAGTAGTAGCTTTAGACGGAAGAGAAGCCATGTGTGACGGCAAGACTGGCTTAGGAGTCTTGGATTTCCTTCCTATACGAAACGGGCGTTTGATCTTTTTCGACCACGTTGAGCCGCCATCGGTTGCAGTATCCGAGTCTGAGTCTGAGCTTGAGCTTGAATCGCTGTCGCTGTTATCGACTAGATGAACTAGCTTCTGGAGAGTCAGAATCACAAAAGCATGGCTGGGATACCACTCTGCCTTTGGCCTATTCTTCAGATCCATGATATCCTCCAGAGCTAGTTTGTGAAGTCCCTTTGCCGAGCCAATGGCCTGAATGACATCCCAGGACAAGCCGTTGACATTTATCCAACGACATTTGCTCCATGTCGGCTGTGGCTTCTTTAGAAACTGGATGAAGGTGTCATTTTGGAATGTCTGGCGTATGATGCGATCTTGCGAGAAGTCGACGACTGAGATATCGCACGGCGCACTCAGTGTCGGGATGGATGAATGGCCACCATCTGGCTTGGACGGGTCAAACCCAGGCTCGGCACCAGGTTCCCAGCCAGGCCGATTAAGGTCAAATTCATCGTAGTCCGAAACCGTACGAAAAGTAGCAGCACGGCGCCGTAAAGCTGGCGTGAAGGTAGACCCGTGCGGCGAGGATGTCGATGTCGAGTCGTTAGACCGTCGACGGCGCGTCAAAGATCCTGTATCTAGCGCTAAAGAGGGCAGCTGGCGCGATGTCTGCTCGCTTGCACACGCGCTTGGCTCCTGTTCAAGATGAGATGTTGGTTCCGGTGATATAGCCTCAACTTCTGGAAAGGGCTGCGTTCGAGACTGCATTTTGAGCGAAGCGGCCGCTAACTTATTTCTATCAATGAGAAAAAGGGAGAATGTGATGTCAATTGTAGGACACGCAGCAACGCGATGATAGGAATATACAGGCAACAATGTCAAAAAGAATGCTAAGTGGTGATTGCAACTAGGACACTGTATATCCATAATAGTAGAAGCAATTCTTGCTGCAGGTCGGAGTTCGACAAGACTTAAGCTCCATGCGAGATAGACGCGACTACAGCGACGAAGCAGCAGTAAAAGTTACAGATCAAACATGGCGCTGTGACGTACATATCTGTATATTGCCGGGGTATCTCTTCGGCTTAAAAGTGCCTGATTGTCGTACTCAGATTCACGTTTGGTTTCTGAATTTGAACAGTAAGGGGGACATTCTAGGGTTAAGGGTAAAATGACGACAAACTAAGATAGGATGGACTGTCTAGTCAAAACGTTTAGGGGAATTGAATGTTAGAAGTTAGACTTGATTGATACATGCCAATTCCTATAGCTTGCGAATTATTTTCCTACTCTCTGTGAAGCTTATATACTGGCTTGCTAGCATGGCCCATACCCTACTTTCAAAGTCACGTGATACATAGTAGGAAATGCTTTCGTGACTCTTTGCCTTGAACAACGGAACATAACCACTTCAACCATCTTCGTGATATCCTTCATGCTTAGAATTGCTTTACAACGCCTGGCTTGCCCTATTGCGATGAGCATATCGAAAGCCCACTATACTCTCACTCAACACCCTCGGCGCTCAATGGCTCCCATAGCAACCTCACATCACGTGGTGGATGGGAAGACCCAGTTCATTGATGTGCGTCTTGTCTTGTTGTGCCAGTGTACTCATATGGCCGGATTCTTTGTAGAACACATTCACTAATAGTATAATGACACTCCCTTCCCGTAGATTGGCATCAATCTGGCAGACCCTATCTTCCGTGGTGTATATAATGGCCAGCAAAGGCACCCGGATGATCTGTCTGCTGTAGTTCAGCGTGCCATTGATGTTGGCTGCTCAAAGCTCATCATCACTGGCTCTGATCTTTCTAGCTCGGAGCATGCCCTGGAAATTGCCGATCAATACCGTACGTGAAATTAGCTCTGTGATGTATAATTTACCACATACGGCGTCACTGACATCTCTTCTTTCTTATAGCTGGGACTGTTTTCACAACCATCGGCATTCATCCTTGCAGCAGTGCCATTTTCGGAACGGGCACCGAGAGACCTGATGCTGATCATACTCCCGTCTGTGGATCTGATCCATCATCACAAGAAGAAGAAGCTGGTGCTGTCCCGGACACGCAAAAGTCTGATAAAGTCATATCGACACTGAAGGAAAACCTCGGTGTAGCCTTAGCACACAAGGCTTTAGTAGCATTTGGTGAGTTTGGCCTGGACTATGACCGTTTACACTACTGCACCAAGGCCGTACAGCGTCATTCGTTCGACAAGCAGCTCGAGTTAGCTGCATCTTTGAAGCCACAACTTCCCCTATTTCTACACTCGCGTGCTGCTCATAAGGATTTCGTTAGTCTTCTCAAGAAGCACTTCGGTTCCAAGCTTGAAAATCTTGAAAAGGGCGGAGTTGTACACAGCTTCACTGGAACTATCGAGGAGATGAAGGAACTCACGGATTTAGGCCTATACATTGGTGTCAACGGCTGCAGTTTAAAGACTGCCGAGAACTGTAGTGCCATCAAGCAAATCCCCCTCAATCGTCTAATGCTAGAGACGGATGGACCTTGGTGTGAAGTTCGTCCTTCTCATGAAGGCTGGAAGTATCTTCTCCCTAAAGAACCTGTTGCTGCTGATGAGGCCGGGGAGCCGATAAATGGAATAGTCCCCGTGAAGAAGAAGAACCAACCTAAGAAGCCAGAGCCGAAGATCGCCGAGTTGACTGATGAGTACAAGATAGTTAAAAAGGAAAAATGGGTTGAAGGGTGCATGGTGAAGAGTAGAAACGAGCCTTGCATGATTGGCCGTGTTGCTTATATAGTGGCTAGTATTCATGAAGTATCGGTTGAGGAGCTTGCTAAGCATGCTTGGGAGAATACAACCAAAGTTTTTAGTGTAGTTTAGTATGTCTACGAAACCAATAATATATAACAATACTAATCCGATATACGAAGATGGCAAGACTTTATATTATATAAACATACTAACTTTGTTTGGGGTATCATAGTATCATTTGATTCTTCCGCCTATGATCGTTCCGGAAGTCACACCCTCCTCGCCTGTCATCCAACCAGGCATTTTCTCACCGTTGACAGCGCCGCACTCGACTAGTTGTCGAATACCTGCAAATATGTGATTGCCCGCAAACACAATCTTAGCAGATGCTGTTCGTCCGTTTTCATTATCCAGATCGTTCTCATCACCGTGATAATCAGACGAGTCATCGAAGCCTCCACGTCGTACTGTGATATCTAATCGTTCAATTCCCTTGCCGTCATCAGAGAGAGCCGAGACTCCGAAACGACCTTCAGCTATCAAGCGACGCCATTTTTGTGCCTTTGCAGATTCAGATAGAGGCTTACGTGTTGACTTTCTATGCTCAGTGTCCTCAGTGTCCTCGATAGGCGGTAAGGGATGGACAATTACTAGAGGAGAGTCTCTTTGCTTTTCATCAGCGTAGATGCTCCAGCCTCCATTAGCGGAGTTTGTTCTACCCGCACTGTGACCTTGAAGGATAGCCTCTAGGTTAGTTGAGACGAAATTGGTCGGTTTCAGAGTGAATCTCTGCCGAGGCTTAGATAGTGCTTTCGGTATGCCATTAATTATGAGTGTACGAAGACTCTTGATATCGGCTGCCGCAGTAGGCCCGATGGGCTGCGGACGTGTGAGATATATAAATGGAGCAGCATCGGGAAACGCAATATACAACACACAGGCCGAATCCAAAGCAGATGCATCACTCGCCAACTTGCTCTTCCAGTCATATGCATAAGGTGAGTCGAATACAAATAATCTCAACATGAGTAATGGTAGGGTCTTGTGCCGGTCAAAGTGACAGTGGGTTTTGGAGTCAGGCAAAGCCTCGAGCTGGAAGCGTTCAAGGAAGCTAGAAGGGTGGAACCGAGGAACTTCAATACTCTTTTTGTCGACTAGATAAACTTCTTCTCCGTCGGCATTGGTCGAAGGCTGTGCCTTCAGAGGGAGAATACTGTACGACGTCCACTTCTGTGATAATGGGTGATCATAAACATATCTGAGGTCAGCCATGGCTAGCTGATACATTGTAATTCCATTCCGCCAGTCTCCTTCTAAGATACGATCTAAAACCTCTCGTTTCTGTCCTTTACGCTCCTGTAGTGATATATAGAGTTCCCGCAAATCTTCTAAGGTTTCTTCTGGAGGATAAAAGTCATCTTCGTGCGCAGTACCCAAGATGGGGAATGAGACACCATGGCTGCCCTCGTCTAGCCAATCTAGCGCTAGTTGCAATAAAGAATTTCTAGAAAGACGATTGAATACACGATGTACTATAGCACTTGAAGACGGGATGCGCAATGATGACTGAAGCCGGGCAGTTGTGGGATGTGATAGCGCTAGATTGGCCATCGTGCCCAGAGGAAGGGATCTCCTGAAGTGATGAGAAAAGGAGAATTAATTCCCCACGAATATCAAGTGTTACCGTGAGTATGAAGAGCGATATTGATGGAACAAGAAACAAGTGAAGCAATACAAAGAGATATACAGGTTGGGAGATGACGATGTTCCCGAGGCCGGGGGGCTCTGTAGTAAGGCGTTGTACATTGAGCCTGTATTGTGCCTATTTATTGCGCGTCCGACTGTACTACCACGATAAGGTAAGCATGGAGAGAGCGACTGAGTACCGGCCCGGTCCTCATGTATGCAGCTGTCAGCAGGTGGCGGCTCACGTGATTGGAATGCGTCGACAATACTACGTTGGAATCTTTTTTTTGTGACTTGTCAAACAACTTACGGTGACGCACGTGGATACAAGTAGACAGGAACGGCTCTGCTGATTACCGAACAAGGTCGGTGAGATGTGATTTGTAATGGAGACGTTCTAGAAGCGAGTCTACACATGTAGACACATTCATGTACATACCGGTTTTTTTAGTATGGTGCTCTAAATACATGATGTTCAGAGGAGGCAATAAAGAAGTAGAGCTAACTAACTATTTTTGTTTCGGTATTAACGGTGTTAGTGATATCGCGATAAGCCATCGAGCAAGACGATGAATGAAGCCAAAGACAGAACATGATAAGTCACCTTTTTTCCTTAGATTTCGGAAACTCAAGCAAACAAATTAGGAAAATATCCTACAAAGGTGAGACAAACAACCAGTTATCAAAGTGAATGGATGGGTAGGTGCAGCATGATCAAGTGTACAAGTGAGCAAGTAGTGTCTTGTCGGAGCAGCTTCCCTTTCTCAAAACGGCAACTATCCAGCAACGTTTCTCAACGATTGGGCCAATCACAGCCAAGCAGCGACAAGATTGAATTATTAATCGCCACCCTGCCACTATCTGTATCTGTATCTGTCTGTACCTGCCCCGGCTGGCAGTACCTCAATTTTGGTGCAGGCCCATACAGAAACTAGGTACTTCCACTAGTCAATAGTACACAGCAGTACAAGACATGGCTCTACAGTGTTCAAAGCCAGCGAGGCCGTGAGCTGCCAGCGGTGGATTTAGTGGCCTGTTTGGGCCTAGTGCGGGCCGCTAGTCGGCAGCAGCAGCGCAATTAGCGGTGCTAGAGGACTTAGAGGAGTTTAGTAAGACTCAGTAGGTGGTAGTGTTAAGTCTTGGTTTAGTGCGCTAGAGAGGGCGAGCGCTTTTTGAAGAGCCAAATTCCGGCCATAGCTAGCGCACTCAGTACATTACTGCTAGTATGTGCAGATACAGGCCAAATCGGTGGGCGGCGAGGTGATGCCGTCGTTCACGCACCATTTTGTTTTAGTTGTACCATTTCGTTTGAAAGGCAACCCATCCGCATCCTTCGCAGGACTACTAGACAAATAATAATAAACCCGCCCTCCGGCTCGTATACTTTCCTACTTTTGTTTCTTCTTTTGGTTCCTTCTTCTGATCTTAACTTGGTTGTGTATAGCTGCCTACCGACGACATCGCCATCTCTGCCCCGTCTGCATTGAGAAGCGCATCCAATTTTCGCATTACGCCACGGGCTGCCCGCCTTAAGACTTTGCCTGAGTTTGCCTGTCACTCGCCGTCGACATTTACTCTTTCTCTAGTCTCTTTCGCTCTTCAACTTTGCCAATCTTCTTCTATCATCGCCCTCTCCAAGTCGTTCGCCATGGCTACTTACAACGGCCGTCGTGCCCCCAACGTCACTCGCTACCTGCGCAGTCTGAACGTCATCGAGAACTCGCCTTCGACCGAAGAGTCGTACAATATTGACTCGGACCTGGCACTGTTCACTAATGCTCAGTTCTACGATCTTGAGGCTGGCCAAAACATAGACTTCCAGGCCACGCCTACCACCAAGATCGATGGCGAACCTGCCTCAGCCACCACGGCTACGGCTGCCTCCGACATTGACGACATCTCATCATTCATACCTGGTGAGTCGCACCCTTAGCCAACACGTTCCAGGAGAGTAATAATCTCAAGATCACCGCATCACACGCACAACCCTAAAAATATGCATTCTTCTTTCTCTGTATACTTATGCCTTTTTTCTGCACAAGTGTGCACACTATTCTCTGTCAGCGGTTTGCCGCACTATTCTACTGAGCAATAGAAACGAGCACAGCAAAATAGGCTCAGGAAACTAAGCACATCCTGTTTTCGCAGGTCGCAATTGCGACCCGCCGAACTGATCGCATGGGTCTTCTGCGGCTACGCTGTATATTGCTTTGAAATCGTAATATCATAGCATTTGCACAACATGTGGGGGTCTGATCCGTCTAGTAAAGCCGACACTACGCTAAGAACTATCAGTCGTTGTCCAGTAGATAGAATTGACTCTCGCCCTCCCTCTTCGCAGAAGCCTTTCTACATAATTCCAATGAACACCCCGCTAGTAGCTGGGTGTGCTGTGTGCTGTGTGCTATGTGCTGTTCGTATTCAAGACCTACAGTACTCGGTGCTCATGCCCTGATGGCCTGCCGTCCTTTATCATCTGCCCTCCCTCCCTGCAACTCAAACTGCCAAAGTTGGCTTTCTCTTTGTCACAACTTGTCACATATGCTGGCTCGTTGCTATTAGAGGACGCTTCTCTTTTTTAATTCCCAACCGGAACTGCCACTGGGCGGTCCGCCGGTTACTCCAACCCCACTTTTCCTGACTATCGCAAGAATCACCCACGATGGTGCAATAACCCGTGACCCATTTTTATTTTGGCAGCACTTGTTCGCAGTACTTCCTATTATGGATATCATGGCTGCTATAGTTATCATGGCTGTTCAGCATTCGTTACTGGCTTTGAAAAGACCGAAAGCACATACGTTTTGAGGACTTCAAGTGCTGGTGGGAAAAGCATTGGCGGTGCCGCAGTGAACAATGCATTGTTGCCTTTCAAGTTTTTGTCAACAGTGTCACCAAATTTCATAAATCCATCTTCACTGTTTCCTTCACGATTGTCACTACCACATTTGCTACTGATAGCCAATACACATCGATCGCTACGACTCGATTCCCAGAGTTTTGTCTCTGCGTTGGCTTTTCATGTGTCTTTTCTATCCCCACCCTTCCCGCTAAAACTTCCACAAACACGACTCATGATTTACTGCAGTCATGACCCTATATGCTGACTCGGGCATTTCAGGTGACTTCAACTTTGACTTCTCCAACTCATATGTTAATACCAACCTCGGTCCCTTTGCCAACGACGGTATCGCTCTGCAGCCCATCCAGCCTGCTGCGCCCATCTACCCAGGCCACGTCCAGCAGCCTCAGCAGAGCAGCTTCGCTATCCCTCAGGTTGGCGAGGAGCATAAGCCCGAGTCTCTGGGTCCCATCAACCCGAACCTGAGCTTCGAGGAGCGTTCACGCCTGGCCGCCGAGGAGGACAAGCGCAGACGCAACACGGCCGCTTCAGCTCGTTTCCGTATCAAGAAGAAGCAGCGTGAACAGGCTTTGGAGAAGTCCGCCAAAGAGATGGCCCAGAAGGTTTCGACTCTAGAGCATCACATCAAGTCTCTCGAAACTGAGAACAGATGGTTACGCAACATTTTAGTAGAGAAGAACGAGAACAATGAGCACATCGCCGCTATCCTTGAGAAGGGTTTCCCTGGTAAGGCCGAGATGGAACGTATCGCAAGAGAGCTTGCCGCCGACTCACCAGCTTCGCCTTCCGAATAAGTACGGCTTCAAAAAAACATTATTGCCTCTTTTTTCTCGTTTTCATATTGTCATCCTAGAGATATATTCGTATGTTCTCGACAATGGTGCGCGCATCCGGTGTCTCTTTTTAACCTTTGGTATGATGTCTATTGTTGACTTTACAGTATAGGCGCATCCATTGGTTTTAGTTTGATATCGGATAGCCAACAGTCCGTCAACCAAAAAAAAAAAGACAGCACACACACTAAAAATACTATCATCAAGTGTCTGGCCGGCTTTTCTGAAGTCTCATCCAGTCCCCTGGTTTCATTTGTATATGCTCAGTTTTCTTGTTCATCTTCTCTTTATGAATGGTGTCCTCTTTTGATTCACGGATATCTATATTGTTCTTACTCCCTCGTACACTTCATGTAAATAATTCCCTCCCTCCCCCAATTACTATCGCACAACCTTTTCTTCTATGGCCGATAGTGCATCAACCTGTCTATCTCATACTTCGTTTCATCAAGAAATAAAAACCAGAATCTCTGTCCTCGTCGTTTGCCCTATGAAGATCCAATGTGATATCACCAGATATAATCGTAATATCTCTGAATAAGATATACTATGCTTCAAATTCCTAGCATAAAACTTGAGAGGGCTTGATCTTCATTAGAATCGTATCTGTAATGCAGGTAGTTGCACTTGTTTCCGCTCGAGGCCCCATGTTCATCTTGCCACAGGATTTGCCCAAGTGTAACTAGTGGCACTTTTAGTCTTATTGAGAACCATGACTAGACGCACCAAGGCAGATAACGCATCCCGGTTTTACGGTTGCTCTGAAGATGAGGGTTTCGGATTCATGGCAACTCTTCTCCGCGCAGCTTATTCAACCGGAGCTTGTTCCGTTTTCCTAGGATCCGAAGCGTATTCTGTTTCTCGATTTCGCTCATTTCACTCCAGTTGTTGATTCGAGAAACAGTGCCGTCTTGGTGGACAACTAGAGGGCCTAGATCATCAAGCTTGGCCTCGGCAGCACCAGAACTCATATCAAGTTTGATGTTTCCGTCGTGGGCAGCAGGCTCTGGGAGGGGTAGAGGCGCCTGATCAGCGGTCACTCCCTCTGTCGTTTGGGAACCGGTGGTTTTAGCCTTATCCATGGAAGTGCTTGTTGATGACATCTGGGGGTATTGGGCCGCTGATAGAACCTTTGTTTGTGATAAAATATAAGAGTTTGTGGGCTTGATAGTTCTCACGACAAATAGTCTCCAAAATCGGGTAGAATAAGAAAGCATTGAGATGATAGAATAAACTCGAAATGAATAAATGAGTTGTAATGTGTAAGACAAAGAATGGGCATTTTAACTAGAACTATGTATCAAGAGGAAAACTACCATGGAATAAATTGAGAGGGGAGTTTTCCTGTTTTGAACGGATTGTGTTCCAACGATTGACTAGCGCAGTTAGTTCTAGCAGTTTCCACCACAAGATAAAATTCAATATTTAGTTGTAAAAGCTACTGTGCTGGTTCCCAACACAGCTAAAGATCAAATGAAACCTTGAGACGCTGCCAAAGAGACATTGAAACAGGAAGATGAAAGACATACGGCGCTTGTGATACTTAAATAATCAATGTCAATCCATCAATCCATCTAATTTCGTCATGTCACCCAAGGTTGGCTTCAGAAACAATACAAGCTAAGCAAGCATAAAGGAAAATGCATGATCAGATCTCAGCAGGAATAATATCCCGCTATCTGACAACTGTCGACAGCCGCCTTCAGGTAGGTTTCGGTTGCAGCTGCAGCTCATTTGCGGCACCATAGGAGCACTTTGCCCCTGAAACGAACCATGAACGGAAAGATTAGAAGGTCGAAGCATGCCGTAAGGGCGGGACACTAGACCCTATAAACCCTATAGTGATGGATAGCACTGTTTAGCACAGTATGGCTACTAAAAAGTGCTGTAGCTCCTGTTTATAACGCTAGGACGGCTCCTTGATACAGCCAGGCTGATATTATTAGTATGTATTGCTGTACACATTGTATAGTAAAAGTTGCGGCTGGTTGCTTAGAGCTACGGGCTTTTTGCTTCTAAACCAGAAAGCCAGGCCAGCCTTGAGCACTTCGAAGCAAAGCAAGCAAACCAGCCCTTCCAAATCTCCTTTAAACGTAAAGTGACCCCATCCATTTCTAGCGCAAGCAGGTGAGGGCTACATTATACATAATACATACATAGTAACATAGTAATAGTACAAATTACTGCTCAAGCTGCTGCACGAACAAGTTGGGACTTTTCTCCCATGCGCCACTACAATCTCATCGTCTCTTGCCTCTCCGACCAGAGCAGAGCCAGAGTCATCTCAACACCACAGCCGGCGCCGCCATTATGAGCGGCGATTTGAGTCTCTCTGCGGCTCTAGGCGGCCTTCGAATAGCCAACCCCGACGATTTTGATGCCCCGCCAGCTACTGCTGCAGCATCATTATCATCCTCCTCTGCTGCCGCTGCTGCCGCTACCACAGTCGACCCAAATCCGAGCCTCAACCTAAACACCGCGCCCGCATCGATACCTAGCCGCAGTATTAATTCTACAAACATTGCCTCGAACAATGCCGCATTACACACGCCAGCGACACCGTCTGCCGCCACAGCTCCCCGTGGTGACTACAACCACAACCACCAGTTCTACGAACAACAGTCACCCCCGTCGCATAGTCAGTTGAATCGAGTGCGAGACTCATCTCCGCCGTCCTCCATCCATCGTTCCCAGCAACAACAACAACAACAACAGCAACAGCAACAGCAACAGCATATCCAGAACCAGAACCGCTATCGCTCCACTTCCGATCCGCGGAACAATCTACCTATCGTCGGAAATGACCTCTCCCGCAACCCTTCACGTGGCCGCAATAACGACCACAACCGCCCTCGTCCTCCCTATGTCCGCGAAGGTTCTGCTGCCTCCTTTGAGCCGTCGGTCACATACTATGATACCACTACCTACCGCAACAGCGCGAACGTCTCCGGCCACAGCAGCCGCCCCCTTTCCACACCATACGCCCTTACGCAGAATCTCGACGATTCACGATTGCCATATGGCCCATCATCACACCAAATTCCCTCTCGTGCACCTAGTCAGCGGCATGACACTCGAGGTCAGTCTATAGCAATGGATGGCCAGCCTCCTCCACGACGAAGCTCACGGGGCATGGGCCACCACTCAGGCGCCCAAGGTGTCCCCAGTGACGGCTTTGGATCTGGCGCTCCTGTGCCCACAACCGATGAAGAATGGAAAGATCGCGGCTCTGCCGTTGGAACACGCCGTGAATTTGATGCTAATGGACGACCTGTAGTGCGCCAGTTTAAAAAGGGCGTTCGTGATTTCAACTTTGGGAATGTCCTGGGAGAAGGTTCATACAGCTCCGTGTTCTTTGCTACTGATCGCCAGACCCTGAAAGACTACGCAGTCAAGGTCCTCGACAAAAGGCACATTATTAAGGAAAAGAAGATCAAATACGTCAACATCGAGAAGAACACACTTAATCGCCTGACAGAACATCCTGGTATCGTCCGCCTGTACTATACCTTTCAGGACCAGACTTCGCTGTACTACGTGCTCGATCTCTGCAATGGCGGGGAATTACTGGGCGCACTCAAAAAGACTGGCACATTTGATGTCGAATGTACTCGCTTCTATGGCGCTGAAATCCTAGACGCCATAGATTATATGCACTCTCGCGGCGTCATTCACCGTGATTTGAAGCCCGAAAACGTTCTGCTCGACGACAACATGCATATCAAGATCACAGATTTCGGTACTGCTAAGCTTCTAGTGGATGAAACACGGCCTGCAAACGACGGCTCCAGCACGTCGACAGAGGATGATCGTGCCGCATCATTTGTCGGTACAGCTGAATATGTCAGTCCCGAGCTCTTGATGAACAAAAGTGCCTGTAAAGCCAGCGACCTTTGGGCCTACGGGTGCATGATATATCAACTTCTTGCTGGACGTCCACCTTTCAAAGGTGGCTCTGAATATCTGACGTTCCAGAAGATCGTCAATCTGGAATATGAGTTTCCCCCAGGCTTCCCTCCTGCCGCCAAGGACTTAGTCGAAAGATGTCTTGTTCTTGACCCTTCAAGACGACTTACTATCGAACACATCAAAAGTCACGAATTTTTCGATGGCCAATACTTTGGCAAGAATTTGTGGAAAACTCCAGCACCTCGCCTACGGCCCTACATCCCTCCCACGCCTGAACCAAACATCATACAACTTGGCAACAGTTTACCTCTGCAGCAATCATCACAGGCTCCTAGATCGCGCCCGATGTCTGCCATGACCACCTCTCGCTCAACTGCTCCAATCTCAGAACTACCGCCTCCAACTCAAATCGATATCGACTGGTCCCCTGTGTTAAGCCGGACAAACGAGCGTGTCCTGAAACTTAGTGATCTCATGGTTGTATCATCACCTATCGGAGGATCCCCCAAGGGTGAGCATGGCGAAGGTCACAAAAAGCTGGCTCGCTTCTTCGGGGGTGGTCTCACCAAGAAGAAACAACGGTTGGTCATTGTGACTTCAGCTGGGCGTATCCTCTTAGTCCCCAGCGGTGGTGATGATAAGCGTGTGAAGCAAGAAATCTCTCTCTTGGCCTCAGATTGTGTTTGGAGGACTCAACAAGATGCCAAAGGTATGATTCATTGGTGTGTAGACACAGTAAGTTTTGCTCCCATGTATGGTATATTGGCATAATTCACTTATATACTAACTGCTCTATGTAACAGGGTGGCCATCATTACAGCTTTGAAGAGCCCAAGACTCCATCTCCTGATAACAAGATCGCGAATGAATGGATTGATACCCTAGAGCGAGCAAAGGACCTAGCCCTCTCGCAGGCGTTATACACGAATTATAATGATAACGGCATATCGGAAAACCGGCCTGTTAGCCCAGCTAGTACTCTCGGAGGCCATAGTTCATACGCCGACAACTTCGGCACAGGCAATTCATCAGGCCGAGGCCTTATTGGTAAAAGCCAAACTACAGACGAATTCACTGCTAAGCGCAACCGTTTCAGTAAACGACAATCAAAAAGCGGTCTCGGTCCTGCTTTTTAGACAAGGGATAAGATCTATATTTGCTTATCTAACCTACGATATCCTTTCTGTACCTCATTCTGCTGTTTGTTCTTTATTTTTGCTTCAAAGTCATGCTCACCTTGTTTTTCTTTCTTTTTCGGATCTGTCATGTCTGAGGACATGACGTGTCGTGGTGCAAATATCATTCTGATCCCCCTACTGTTTCTTTTGTCTCTTTTCTTTTTTTTACTCTGCTTTTTTTTTTTGTCTTGCAGCGGTGAATATACAGTTCAGTGAGTTTATAAGTATCTCAGTCACTACTATGCCTGGAAAAAACAACCAAATCTATGCACATGTATACACTCTTCATTTTTGGCGTTTTCTCTATCGATCTGTCCCCCCGTATCTCTTTGTTCTTATCCATTATATTTCTTGCTCAAATTCCTGTCTCTTTGGCTGCGTTTCTCTTTGTTGTTCGTCATCCTTAGCTCTCTTCGCAACCAACACTAACTTATCGCTTGTTCATTCTTTCCTCCCCTTATTCTCTAACTCCTTTCTCTGATTATTTTTCAACACCTTTTTTATCTAACTGATTTATATTCGACATAGCTGTTGCCATGTTCACCATCTTTCGTTATCTTGTGCTTCAGCATCTGTTTCGTGTTCCATTTGTCCCGTCTTATATTGGTCTTGCTCCTTGTTGTTGTTTTTGCTTTTACGTGCAATCATTCATTACTTCATCTGCTTCGTATAATTTATAGAAATCTTATATTCAGAAATATGAAAGTTTAATCTGTAGCAATAGTCATAATCTGTAACAGATGGGTAGTTATCCTCATTCCAGCCAACCCTAGTCGAACACAGACCCTGATAGTCGCATAAAATCACGTGACGAGCGGAATGTTCTGTTAGTGTACGTACTTTTTTGCCGTAAACGCGCCAACGCACATGGCAAGGCTTGAAAGGCTGGCCAAGGCAAGTCGTGTAGTAACGCGCTGCAATCTAGTCAAGACACTTGCTATCCCATAACTGCGTTGTATAACGGCAGCATCTAACGGATACCACGCGCAACATCCGATTGTTGGAAAATAGCATTTCTTTGCTTCGAATTCTATCTTCTCTCTCTTTCCGCGCACTCTATAGGCAGTAATACAACTAGCAAATCGTGATGCATGGTGGACAATTCCGTCAGTTCAACGCCGGCACTTCATCTCGCGGCGGCCGCCGTGGACAAAATGGTATGTTTTGCAATATTACAAGACCGAATGTAGGCCAATATGCAGAGCAACTCTTCTAACATCAGTCTTTCTTATATAGCCAACAATGCTGCGGCTCAGGCGCAACTAGTACAACAACAACAACAACAACAACAACAGGCTGCTGCTGCTGCCGCACAGGCGGCGGCGGCAGCCCAGGCGCAAGCAGAGATGGCGAAGCGCCGGAGTCGGAAACCCACCGATAAGAATCTTCCGGAAGGCATCGAGAATTGTATTCCGGACAAGGATATCGTCGCCCATTACAACAAGTTGCGCGACTACGAGCGCCGCCTTGATGCGACTATCACGCGCAAGCGGCTCGATGCGCTCGACAGCGTTAACCGATTCCCTAAGGTTAGTACATCCGTGGACAAGAGTATATCGCCTGTGATACTACTCCGTATTTGCCAGTTCCAATCGCTAATAGTCACGTTTCAATGATAGCATTGGCGTACCCTGAGAATTTGGATATCCAACACCGTCGAGGACCAACCATGGCAACAACTAGCCCTCAACGTCGACAGCTTTGATTTCAGCTCTACCGTTGATTCTACATACAAAGTCAAGATCCAAGCGCGCTTGCTTTCCGATGAGTTGGTGGTATCTGACGAAGAGGACTCCGAAATGGGTCAAGACGCCGACGAGACGAAGTCAATTCAGTTCAAAGAACCTGATTACCACTTTGCGCATTTCTTCAAGGGCATGTCTGTTGACTTCCCCGCTTCACATGCGCCTGAGCAAGCCGTAGAATGGAAGAGACCCGATCTTTCTCCATCGACCATCCCATACGGTCCTCTTCCCGAGGGTCTTGCCTTTAACGAGCTTTGCTTCAGAAGAAACGGCGATGACAACGTCAATGTCACGATCAACCTTACTAGACACGAAGAACCCGAGAGATATGAGTTGAGTCCTGAACTTATAGATATCACTGACCTCACCGAGGGCACTAGACAAGAAGTTGTCCAGGCCCTCTATGAGTACATCAGCTTCCACAAGCTGCAAGAGTACGATGAGCGCCGCGCTTTCCGTTGTGATGATCTCATGCGCAAGGTAAGATACAACAACCTAGTCCAGCTCATAAACCCCATTCTTCGATTTTGTACTGACATCTTTTATAGATTACTGGCGTTGATATGGGTCGTATCCCCATGCTTGGAGACTACATCTCTAAACACCTCAAGCCTCTACCTCCAGTCTCTCTTCCATACACCATCCGCGTTGACAAGGGGTTCCACGACGCCCCACAACCCACTGTCTACGATGTACGCGTCTTGGTTGAGCCTCCAGTCAAGTCACAGATCGTCCAGTTCATCTCACATCCCTCATATGCTAGCATGCTACGCGATATTACAGGTCTCGATGACCAGCTTGCTACTGTGATACAGGCAGTATTGTTATCTAAGGCTAAGCGTACCTTCTTTGTCTCGTTGGCCAATGATCCGGTCAATTTCCTACGGAAATGGCTCAGTTCACAGAAGAGAGATCTGGAAGTCGTCTCGGGCCAGGCTATTCGTGGTACTGCTGCTACCGGAACTGATACTTGGCGCAAGGGAGGTCAAGGTAGTGTATGGGTGACACAGGCTGCTCACGAGAGTGTCAACATGTTGTTATCCAAGCAGCCAAGAGCCCGGTAAATGACTTTGCAGATTTTCTTTGTTACTGCTCCAGGAGTCAAGGTGTCTTATGTACTATGTTTTCTGGTTTTTTAATGTAATTTTTCTTGATCGTCTGTTGTCAATGAAAGGGGGCCTGTGAGGTGTGATCGCTATATTACTATCTCTAGTAGCATAAAGGCAATGAGATGATCCGAAAATATACCGTTCAACAAAAACTAAGTTATCCCTCCCGATTCCGACATACCATGTACATACATATTCAGAGGCAAAGAGAGAATTTGACACGAAACATCATGATTATCTAGACTCTTCAATTACCTTTCCGAAAATATCTTCCGATGAAAACTTTTCAAGTTCAGGTTCGCTGTTTATAGTTTGATAATTATAGGTTGTCTCCAACGGACCTTAATTATTCAGGGTGTTAAAGCATCGTAATTGTCGGTCCTTGAGATAACATAGCCAAGTTTCTTGTACTGGGCTGTGCTCCTACATTAGGAAGGTGCAGTAATATTAACCCTCTATGCAACCCTAAGCTAGTTATTTTGTAAAACAACGTGAGAACCATATTTAGACTTCAATTTACTAGCATAACCTCCGAGCGAAGTCTTAAGCATAAAGTAGCATTTTCTCTCCACCAAGATCCCTTGAAATTACATCTGCATCCTGAAGGAAAGATAGAAGGTTGATATCGGCAGCCAAAGCTTCTAAATTCATCCGGCACCCCTCCCCCGTCCATCAAAAATACCACACATTTAGCTTATATATGCTAAGACTACTGGATTACTGAAGTGTGTCTGCCACTGAGTGAATAAATTGCAACGATGTATGCTTTTAGTACATAGAGATAGAAACTACGGACGAAAGTTCGTATGCATACAACTATATTCTATTTTAAAAATAGTCTGCGATCGGTTCGTGGAAGCATAATAAACATATGGAATTAGATTTAGAATTCAAGGAATACCAGGTAGGCAGATCTGGCCCAGCAAGGTGGTAGCTCGACAACCAGAGAAGAGAGGCTAGTGATGACTTCCATGATATCACAATGTTAGGTGAGCCTAGGACTAAGCAACTGCACGGGAGGCATAGTGAAGCTTTTGCTTGATCATTTCTATCAATGCTTGTCCGCAGCCTTGATAATATACATATGTGTTCATCTGCATCAATGGACAAGAAGCATTGAATAAGTGCACAAAACCGCCATATTCAATAGCTTTAAAGCACAGCCGCCGGGAAGCTCGGCGCACATTTAGCCAGTGAGCCTTGTTGTTCAAAGTATCAGGAAACACAGGAAGAGCCAGGACAAGCAAAGTAAAAGAAAACAGAAGCAAGAAGCAGGAGAAGCAAGCGACAAAAAAAGGCACGAGAACCTTCAATGACAAGCACAGGCCACCACCTGTGATTCAGAACAAGATCGAAGGGGATCGAGCTAAATATGGCTGGCGATAGGAAAACTGCTATTCCAACAATGTAGCTTAATACTCGGAAAACGATCGAGGCCAAGAAAGAAGGGCCAAAAAGCACAGAGCTACAGGAGACTCGACCACATGGCGGCGGGCTAAAAGCGATTATGTGAGGCGGGCTGTGATACAAAGCACATATCATGGACTAAGTATTTACAGTTACAACCCACCTAGCTAAATCAACAAGAATAAATCAGGTAAATATACCTGTATTTTGAAGCTCCTTATTTTTTCTTTGCATGTGGCCAAAAGAGCAGAAGCTGAAGAGGTCTAACTACACCTTAAGCGACTGTCTGAGCTGATATCAAGTTTGCAGTCAAGTATTTACCCTTATTTCACTACTTAGCGAAGTTGAAAAAAACTCCTAGGTCTTTGACTCTCTGAGTAATCCTATTTGTCACAAGAACCTCGCACGGAGTCATATACAAGTTATCTGTCCTAAGAAAGGTCTAGAAATTACCACATGAACAAGTTGGGAGGATAGGCTTCTCACAGGAAAGAAAGCATAACAAAGACTTCCTGTCACTGTCATATTATAGTGGTAATGGTAGCCATCATTCATTCAAGATCATAATAATGGACATATAAGTCTATATTAGTAAAAGTGCATATCCATGCTAAGGAGGATGAATTGGATGGTTTCAGACGACCTCCATTACCCGACTGCGGCGATGTTGTCTATTTTCTTTTGCCAAGGGTGTTTCCAATATTAGAAGCACAGACAGAGGCCAGATGCAGAGCAATAGTGAACAAGACGTATGATAAACAAAGATGAAAAGAATTGTAGGATCTTCTGAGTCGATACATGGCGATGCTGAGTGAAGCTTTAGAAGTACAATTATGGTATGCTTGTTAGTCGGCCTTGGGATAACTGGCCGGGTCCTTTTGGAGAATAGGTCCGGCCAGGGCGGGATGAAGTTTGTTCATGTTGCTATGCTTGATTAAAAGTCACTTGAACTCAGTTTTTGTTAGCATAAAGCCATCTATACGTGCATGTCTATTGTACATCTACACACAATTAGCCCTTAGTAGCCGTGTACACTATATATATGTACTACTATAATAATAAGTTAGCAATATATGACATGGCATCTAACACTATGTATGGTAGAGTTTTTCACAACTTCACGTCACATCAACAAGATAAATGGAACGCTAGCGCACATTCTCAAAAATAAATAAAAATAAAGTCATGATTACCGAGCTAAAGATGAGACGTCCGCGAATAGAGTCAGAAACGGGCCTACAGGATATAGGAATAGCACTGCGAACGGGATAGAAGAAGAGATCGTAAATGGTCTAACCAAAACAGACATGGGGTGCTGGAACAATAGCGAGTAGTAAAAAGGTAAAAACGCATTGACACATCGTGGTCCGGGCACCCAGACTTCGATCAAGAGAGAGATAGAGGAGGAGCCCCTGCTGGCACTATGCAAGGAAGTTATGGATTCAAACCAAGTTCTGAGGGTGGGTAGCCGCTTGAGCCTGTAGACGGCATGAGTGAGCCAGACCTAAGGAGGAGTGGAAGGGGGGGGGGGNNGGGGGGGGGGGGTGGTTGTTAGTCGACCTCAGACTACCAAGTTGACTATGATACTATGTACATACGGTCAGTCTGAGGCAGAGACTGGAGGTGGCGGACGGATATCAGACAAGATAGACAGGCGGACAAAGAGTAAGCAAGCAACAGAAACGGAGCTGTGAGGGTTTTGGCCTTTGCTGGGAAACTTGAGACTGAGAAGGAGGGGGGGGGGCTGTAGCTTCCTCTCTAACACTCTGAGCTTGGAGAAGGGACTTTGCTGGGCATTGACAGCAAACCAGCCAGCCAGCTTGGTGATGGGATGGCTCTCTGTCTCTTTGCCGTACTGGTTTTCTGTCCGATCTCTGCCCATTCAGGAACACATAAAAGGGCACGCCGTCCGCCTCCAGAATCAATTCAGAAGTTCTCTTTCCTCCTCACCACACTCTGGCACTTCTTTACGCACCTCTTCCTTTCCCTTAATCGCCTCCTCGGCAGTCTTGCATTTCGTTTCTTAGCATCCAACTACATTCACACTCATTTTATACCTAATTTTTTTTTTTTTGCATCCAACTATCCTCACATTCATTCTCATTGCTCTGTCCTTTGCAGTTTCTATTCGAACACTACCCTATATTCTCTTCTTAAAACCCCTTTAAAAACATTTTTACTGTTCAATTCTGCCCAAAATGCAATTCAAGACTGCTACTATCCTCTCCGTCCTCGCCCTGACTGGCGTCATCGCGGCTCCCCTGCCTGAGCACCCTACTACTCAGCTGGCTACCCGTGATATCAAGAACCATGACGCCATTATCGCTTTTGAGGAGACGTATCCGGATACCAACGTTGGTTGTGCGTACAAGAAGTTCCAGCCGTGGCTATACATTGCTGATGACGGCTGCTGGTCTTACCCTGCTGTTGATAAGAACGGAAACATTGGGTACGTGCTTACATCTACTAATCCTCATCTCAGCTTTGGCTCTCATATACTAACACATCTCTACAGTGGCGGTCTCAAGCCCACCGGTTCTCCCCATGGTGAATGCCGTGGCAGCAGAGGCCAAGTCTACGTCCGCAGCGCCTGGTACAACGGCCGCTACGCTATCATGTACGCCTGGTACATGCCCAAGGATCAGGGTGGTGGTCGCTTCTCTCTTCTGGGCCACCGCCACGAGTGGGAGAACGTTATTGTTTGGGCCGACAGAATGGACGATCAGGACCCCAAGATGGTTGGTATCTCTGCCTCCCACAACAGTGGTTACCGCAACTACGACAAGGTCCCCGACAGCATCTTCGAAGCTGGCCAGTCGCGTCCCTTCATCAAGTACTACCAGAGCATCGACTTCATCAGCACCCACTCCCTGGATGTTGGTGACCGCATCGGTTCTGAGCAGCCTCTCATTGCTTGGGAGTCTATGCCCGAAGTCTCCCGTGTCGCTCTTTCGACTGCCGACTTTGGCGATGCCATCTGCCCCCTCAAGGAGAGCACTTTCTGGAGCAAGCTCAAGGAGGCTTACCCTTGGTAAACGTGTCACTGCTCAACTTTAAAACAGTTAAAGCACATACACTACTACCTTATGTCTCCTTGTATTCTGTCTAATAATGCCCCTGTTCTATCTCTTTCGGTTCTCGTCTCTGGTTTTACTACATCTGTTTTCTCTTGCTCCTCGCATCTTTGTTCATCACTGTTGTATCAGCCTGCTGGTGTTTTCTCTTGGTTTTTGCTTTTCTATTAATGTTGCATCATTTCATTGTTCGCATTAATGTCTCTAGTTACGACCATTCCCATCTCTAGTTCCGGTGCCCTATAGCCCTATGAACGTCCATTCTTTCAATATACCTTTAGCCCATTATATCTCTTGTGTCTACTTGTCCACTATGAATTAAACTTTTTGTGATATCAATGTCATGGTGTTTTCTAATATTTCTTCAAGATATATATCTTATTAAGATGCATGTTTATAACAACACCAGCTACATAGGCATATGTGTGTAGTTCATGTCGATATCTCACTTAGTAGGCTCGTATATTAACCCTCAACCCTATTTCTCATAGCTACGTAGGTGTTTATCTGTACCGTGGAAGAAAAAAGAGTACTCTGATCATTGACTTTGCAATATTAATAGAAAGCTATATACATGTTCAATCTCGCGAAAAAAGAACTGATCCATCTATATGTAGAGCCCATTCTAATGTAGCTGATACACAATCTCTTCCCTCATCTACCGTTGGGGGGCGATCGGACTCGGCGGTAGGTTCTTGATCTGTTTGATGAGGAATTCTCTCTCATCGATAAATTGTTCATCATCTGTTCGGTCCTCCAGGAAATGCGATAGAAAGGTCAGAAGCTTGTCTCGATTCATGATAAGAATCTTCTGTACAGCAACGGACTTATGAGGATTGGCAACAAAGACTTTGAATACATGAAAGCCCTCATATTGGACCATCTTGCGGTCATCTCGAAGCAGGTTCATGCAAATCTTGAGATGCTCGCCACTATCAACATACGCCGTCATGACGGAGTAATTTGACCGGTCTAGTAAAATTTCTCCCAGCAATTTGATTGACTGGCGCTTAGTCACGTAACTGTTCGATTGCACAAGAGTGGTGTTATAACGACCAAAAAAGAGGTCAAAGTTAACAGACAAGAAGCTTGGTACCAGATCTTTGTGCTTAGTGAGAAGTTCCTATAACTAGGGGTTAGCATGGCATGGAATGGTGAACAGGGTCACGCATATCAGGGATGGATATGGATGAATAGAGAATAAAAGGACTTACTCTGAAAGTGGTAAAGGCATCGGCTGCAACTTCGAATGAGCTCTTGTCAACCCAATCAAAGAAGCGCCAAAAGACACCACGGCCAGACTGCGGCCGCTCACGGCCGATGCTCTGAAGACCGTAGAGACTGGATCCCTTCTCTTCACCATTATCGTATAGAATTATGGCGGCGGCAGATTCTGACTTGAGGACTTCGCGCAATACTGTTCCGGCCGGCGTAGCGCTTTCTTTATGATCGTATCCACGGCATAGCTCGAGTAGTACTTGCGGTCTCTTATTGACAACGTACGATAAGGCGACGGGATCGGAGTTTGGAGGTGCCGATGGTGGCCGGAAGCGTAGCACGTATGAGAATATGGCTTGTGTATCTTTTCGCGACTCGAAGGGAATCTTGTGGAGGTGAATGGCAAGCAGATAAAGTAAGTCTTCTTCCATTATACTGGTGACAAGTTGGAACATTTGGTCGGGGGTCACATCGGCTTCTGAAGGGTCAAGATAGATTAGCGAAAAAGTCCCCCCCCCCCAAATGTGATGAGATGTCACTCCTATGCTAGCATGGCATTCAGTTCGCAATACACACCTTCTTGTAGGATCGTCTTGAGCTGGTTCAGGACCTTTGCGAGTTCTTCAGTTTTAACGGGAACGCTAGAGGACCAATCCATAGACAAACGATTGACATATTCGCGGGCTTGCTTGGGCAGATCGAGGGCCGTCCGGGTCCTTGTGCGACCGAAGAAGAAGGCCATGGTGACGGTGATGTTGGGTTGCGAGTGGCGATAGAGGTAATCGAGATAGATATTCTGTGTAGTATGACCGAGAAGCAGAAGATAGCGTAGATAATTAGATCAAGAGAGGTTGACTGGCTGGATCGAAGGGGAATAATAATAGTTGACTCGAGGATTAGAATGAGGCTCGGCTGATGGGGACGAGGAAGAAAACGATAGAAAAGCGAACGGCAAGGCTATCGGGCTAGACAATACGAGGACCCGGTGATTGCTTGATTGAAGCTTCTGCTTGCTGGGCAAGCACAGCAAAGACAAAATGCAATGACAATGACAATGATTGTTGATTCTGCAGGGGCACCAAAGTTGGGCAGAGCACGCTCGTTTCGCAATAGCCAGGGGAGAGGAGAGACTTTTGTTGTGGCCGTGGTGGTGGTCGTGTATGTGAGCTGAGAGAGATGTATGGTGGTGATTCGATCTGTACAAGATCTGTAGAAGGATACCGTAGATTGTGTTGATTCGGTTCGGGAGCAGAACTTCGGCGCAATTGAAGAGTCGGATAAGAGCTATGATGATATTCAGACTATCAACGACATTGGGGTTTATTTTTTTGGACTGAGTGGGCTGGTGGCGTTTTTGGGCTGGTACAAAGGATTTGGTGTGTTTAGTTTGATTTCGTTAGCATCCAACTATGTAACTGCATAACAGATAACGCTAAGGCAGTGCGTTTCTTGGATTGTTCTGCTATTCTACTGCTATAGCAATCGATTGCTAGGTTATGAGGCTTTCGTTACTGTAACCTTGACCCCGCCATGGCAGCACATCAATCACAGCGTCATCACATTAGTACTTTTGTATAGGACATTGTTCATGAAGGGCTCTGGTTTGCATTACTCTGCATCCTACATATCTTGAGCTACATATATGTACTTAAAGCTACTATACCACTACTAGTAGAAATAGAGTCAAGTTGTAGATACATGTAAACAAGCTTTTACATGACGTAGTTCGCTTATTAGTAAAGCACGATGGGGCCATTTCACAAGGTTATTTCAGAAGGCTGTTTAGAAGGCTAGATCTTCTTCGCAGCGGCCTAAATGATGCGCTGGTGTCAATTTATGGCTGAAAGGCTGATTGTAGTTGGCTTATATGCGAAGGGTACTCACTAAATAACAGTTCCGAAGAGCCGTGAATTCAACTAGGCACTTGTTCTTGTGGACTGAGTTGTAATCAACGACGATACATTTGCCATAGGCGGTGGCCTAGGTAATTTTTTTTGATTATGTAAGCTACATAGCACATAGCATAGTTACGTATCTGGTATTCTCACCTGGGCCGAACAGCGAGCAGCTGCAACGGCTAGCTGGCGGACCGGACGAGTAGTTGAAGCAGCTGGCGGAGACATGGTTGATGCTGATCTCTAGATCTTGGCCTGGTGACTGGCACGAGCGAGAGCACTCGTAGTTGGGAATGAAAGCCAGGGATCGCGCAGCTCTAGTCTCAGGAGTTTCGCCAGAGATCACTACGCCCAAAGGTGTGTTCAAAGTGTGGCGCACTAACAATGGGTCCACATTGAACTCTTGGACAGAGCAAGCCACAACGAGAGCACTAACACCCGCTTAGTTGCATAACCTCTTTAGATAACAGTACCGGGGATAGAAAGCAGGGGTCCCTGGGAATGAACAATCAACGCGACCAGGATGGAAGGAAGTGGGCTGCATGTCTTTTGTTTTGACGCGACTTGCCTGGTAGAGAAAGAACGAAAGAAGGTAATTGAAAGATTTATAGCATTGGGAAGTTGATTGGCTTGATTGCCATGTGAAACGACTTAGTACTACAGATCCAACTTGGCTCTTGAAGAAACTACTCTCTCTGTACCTTAGTCGGATCGCAGGCGCACATTACTTGTAATTTTTACCTTAGTTGTTGGCTTCCAATAGCTTGTTGACGAGCGCTTGATTTCGGTCTTCATCGCGGCACATTCTTTTGTCACCCATAATCAATCGCATCTCCTTGTACTGCGTCGCTCATTTGAATACTTTTTTCTTCTTACTTTCTCTCGCATTTATTTACTTTCACCTTGTTTGCGACAGGCGTTCTATTTGCTGCCATTGCAACCAGGACTAGACATAGCTATAGAAACAATAGCAACATTAGCCGCCTCGACAACCACCAACAACCCGCGCTTTTGAATCTTGGTGACCCGCTCGCTTTATCTTTTGCCTTTATTTGCTTCCGATACTCACTCGCTCGATATACGCGTGCCGTATATTGTGACCGACCGGCCTATTGACACACCCACTGCTTATCTCGGCCGCGTCGCCTAGGCTTGGTTTGGCTGACTGATAACTGCCCCATCGCCGCTTCAGTCTGCCATGCGCTTCCTAGCATGCGCTGCTGGTAGTTAGGCTTCTTTTTCTCATGCAGTCTTCACTGTCTCTTATGGAACCTGGCCTTCCTAACCTCATCTATGACTACTACCAACCCAACAAGCCCATAAATTATCTTACCCATAGCAATCACCAACATAATATCTTACAAAATCAGCTGCCGCCACAGCATGATCCTCCCATGTCAAACTCTTTTCTCGGCTCGGAGGCCTATTACTCCAATACTGGTGAGTATCGACCATGACGCAAACAAATGTGATTTCTCGCTAATAGTCACACATCCAACCAGACATCCAAATACTCCACGAGATTGTCAAGGCCGCCCAGCATCTGTTAGATAGCCTTCCCGACTCAGAATGCATCCCGACAAGCGCACTCTTCCGTGCCTATGACGAGATACTTCCGCGCCATGGCATAGACCCCGATGAAGACCAGCACTTCTCGCGAGTTCTCTTTCGCATTGGTGGCGAGCGTGGCGATGGGCTCCTTGTCAAAAAGTTCGAGACTGTGCTCGATCGCATGGGCATTCAAATCATCTTTGACGATGTCACTGGTGCTGTCACTACCGAATATCCATTGCGTACACGCCGACACTCTTTAGCAACTGTACCCGAGGAACAGACACAGCAGATGCAAACAGAGGCCGAGGCTGAGGTCGAGGCCGAAGAGAGTAGCTATGATAATCCGACTACTGCGACATCTGCATCTCCAGTAATACCAGAAGCCTCTCATTCTTCGCCAGAACCATCACAGACCATAGATGAGACTAAACCCATGGGTGTCATCCTACACTCAACCTTACAAACACCAAAGACTGCGGCTTGGCTCGAAACAGCTCGTAGACAGATGCGCGAACTTGGAATCGATAGTGACGACGACAATGTCTCCCAAACTACCCACGGACAACGGACAACCATGCCCATAACAACAACACAGCACTCAACAGAGCGACACCAGCTCGTTAATGACGACGTGCAAGAATCTGAAGATGACGAAGATCAACTCGATGACGAAGATGACGATATCACGGAATATGAACCTACTCGACCAATAATGCAACATAATATGCAGCCTAGCTTGGCATCGCGACCTATCCAATCTGAGATAGTAGCATCACCAGCGCACATACAACGCCTGCCCTCTCCCCGAAGACTCTCTTCGACAGCACGGGGTCATATAAGCGATGGTGATACTATCACTCGAGCTCCTGTATATGAACCGATAGCGCCGATGATAATCCCCAATCCTTCGTCGCCGACACAAACTACACAGCCCTCACAGATCCTGCGAAGAATCGATGCGAATTTGGAGGAGATGGAAGCACGCTCTCGTCTCGCACAAGAGTACCAACTTCTCTCACAGGTCACACGTCTATTTCGTTGGTGGCGCGACAAGGGCAAGTCTCTTCCAGCTACCGATGAGTATCATGAGGCTATGGCAATGACGACACAGCGCCGGTCAATGATCCACATCACCATGATGCAGTGGCAGGACCATGCCAATTTCTTGCGCGAACAACGAGCTCAAGAAGAGGAGGCTGCTCGTAAGCAGAGAGAATACGTCAAAATCGAGCGTATTGCGACCAGAGCTGGACAAATCTATCAGCTCACGAACAATTTCGCCCTATGGCTTCAGCATTCCAAACACGAATCTGAACGCATCGCTGTAGCTAGACGGCATATCATGAGAAAACGCCACTTCGACTACTGGAAGAAGCTGACGCTCAGCTATTCGCTCATGTCACAACGATTCATTGTCACGCTCAATTTCAACCGTTGGCTCGATGCTGCTCATGGCATCAGCCGTCGGGATCACAAAGCTGATGTTCTATGCTCAAGCCGCGTTGTTAATATGGCGTTGCGAAATTGGAAGCGCGAAGGCTGGGAGCTCCTTGCAGACAGACAGCGTGACCAGAACATCAAATGTCGCGTCCTAGATGAATGGGTTGTTGCGACCGAGTCTAGTCTGACTGTTGAAGAGCGACTTGAGCATAAATGCCAGAACGCAATCCGGCAGAGGGCCATCCTCGAGTGGAATTCATGGACGAAAACCAAACTTGACCAGTGGGATTACGGCGCAGAGGCTGCTGCCTGTAGCCATGCGGGTACTGTATTCACCTTCTGGAGGGAAATCGACCATGAAAAGGACCTCGAACCTCTTTACAATTATGACCTGGCCGAGAACTGTCTTCGGGACTGGAACTTGGAAGGCAAATGTCGCTGGATGCAAGGCCGGCTTGATCAGAAGCTACTGAATACGGCTTTCAGAGACTGGATCTTGGTGCAACGCATGACTACATTCCAAAAACAGCGCGATGAAGCCCTAGTGGAACAGTCGTTTACCGACCTTTTGGCTTACAGCAAGACGCTGAAGGATATGGATGCTGGCCCTAACATGGTTCTTGCAGCGCGCAAGGCTAGTGACCCAGTGCTTCATGACTGTCTGCGCAGATGGGCAGATACTACTAACTCTCTTCATCGCTCGAATGCCCGCGTCGATAGACGACAGGCCACCAAGATAGCGTCATATTGCTTGAGTGATTGGCAGTCCTCTGCTAATCGACAACCCGAGATGAAGCGTTGGTCGATGCGTGGCGAGTTCTATCTCACTGCAACACGCTACTATATTCCTTGGATCGAACGAGCCAAGGCAATTCGCAAACAGCGCCTAGCTGCAGCATTCACTCAAGGACGAGCGTTCCAAAAAGAGCGCCTTGTCCGGAGTTGCTGGAGCCTATGGGAATCAGGTGCTCAGCGTGGACAAACCCAAACGCAACGATGCAGAGCTGCAAGGAAACGGCGGGATCGAGCCATGATCACTGAATGTCTAGATGATTGGGAATCGGCTGCTGCCCAGGCTAGCCTTTGGGAGGATTCCATTGAGCTAGAAGGTGCAGAACGTCTATGTTCTGTCGTGTTAGACCTGTGGTCTGAGCAAGCTGAGCTTCGAAGCACCTCTGACCAAGCTTCCTGGGCGCTCTGGGCGCACCAGATCGCAACGGAATGCTGGGAGTGTTGGGAGCTTGCCGTTGATGCAGTTGAAGATAAGCTTGCAAACGTCCCACGACGCGAGAAGAAGCGCATGTCGAAAGTTGTCCACCAGTCATTTTTAGCGTGGCTTGAAACTGCGCATGAAAATATGACGCCGCCGATCCTTACATCTGAAGAGCCGGTATGGGTACAGACACCATCCAACAAACCAGCGCAACTCGCTGCATATAATAACATTGCCCAGTTCAGCGCTCGATCTCAGCCCGCAGCAACCAGTGCCGCCCTGCCTTGGCCTGTGAGTGAATTCTCGGAAGTTGTGGCGAACACACCCTCTAGACGGACTGGACTAGCGCGGTCCGTAGCGGCGTTATCATCGACAACGCCGTCTATGGCGCTTTCGACCCCCTACGAACGTGAGCTACGTGCTATCTACAACGGTTCCGATCGGGAAAGCAAACCCCAAAGCTCAGGTCGTTATAGCCGTTCAGTCGGCCTCTCGGCGGCTCAACCACAATCTCTACGGATGGCTTTGTTTCAATCAAGGAGGCCAACGTTGAAGCCTCTTGATAACTTGGATGAAGAGCCCGTAGGCGAGGATAACACCTAATCATTTTGCGTATATATCAAACATAGCGGTTAGCTCTACGAATTGCTTGCCCCCCTCATGTATCATTTTTCAATCTTCTTGTCTTCTCTCTCCCCCCATTCTTTATTTGCTACCTTTATATCTCTTTTTCTAGTTGTCGTTTTTTTTCTTTTTTTTCTTTTTTCGGAATCTGTTGTACTTGGGATATATCATCACACTCTTGTGTACGTTTTGTTAGCTTCATATTGGATGGTGTCTTGGACTTTAGTGTTAGAATTTCTTGCGTTGACATTCTCTGTTTTTAGACGTCAGCGCTTCGGTTTCTTTTCTTTCCTGTCGTTTTGGAGGTGTTGCTCTGTTTTGTTTCTTGCGGTCAAAATTAACACGACTTTAATGAATAGTACCATAATGAATCAATCTATTAGTATCTGTATATAGCTTTAGTGTGTTCCGTAAATATACTGCTGTATGTATATCACTGTAGTGTGTGAAGTCTTGATGGGGCGCTATTGCTGACTAAGTATGGTACTTTAATGACCCCGGTACTTGCAATTTACCTCATTAAGGTAGCAAATGCATATTAGCACGTTTACAAGGAAGCTTGCCTTGAGCTTATTAGAGAGCTTTCTGGAAATCCGAAAACAACTCTGCAACATCTAAAGCCGTAACCTTCAATACTATTCTTTCCTTCCTGGCACAACTTTAACAATAGAAATAGAGCCACAATAGCATGACCACGACTCTCCTTTCATTATAGGCATTAACTCGCAAGAATTTTCTAAAGCTTTGTTTTCCACTATCAATTCGTCACACAGCACCTTCTCTTCCTCGCTCCGATCTCGCCTAATCTCCATATTACCAATATGAAGACCGTCCTACCTGGTAAACCCAATTCACAGCTCCAGGGTCTCGTTGCCGGCGTCTGGGGAACAAAGCATATCAGCGTAAGTAGACGTCTATCGCCACCTAATTGAAGCTTCTAGGCGAGCGAGAATTGCTTTGCTAACAACATCTGCGGCTAGGCCTACATCACGGGAAATGCATTCACGATACTTGGCGATGCCTTCACGATTCTCCAGACTATCTACGACGATGACGACGCTCCATTAATGGCGATTGCACTAGACGAAGCCTCTGGCAAGATCGCAACTTGTACGAAACAAGCGGCGCGGATCTACTGTCCAGACAATCAGCCGTTTTTGCCATCTACGGTTCGTACATCAAGTCCCTCCAATGCCCCTCGGTATTTCTTATCCGGAGACCGTCTGTGTGGCTAATTCGGTCTTGTCGATATGTAGTGGACCTTCGAATCAAGCATACCGATCGATGACCCTGCCGATTGTGCGACGCTTTCATGGGGATCTTCTAACGAGCTTCTAGTTGGCTCCAATAGTCTCTCCTTGTATCTGACCGGCACAACTCCTCGACTCATATGGCACAAGCCATTGCCGAATCCAGTCCATATAGCCGAACTTTCCTTCGACTCTTCCTATATTGCTTCATGTGGCCGTTTCGAGGGAGTGGTCAAGATTTGGCGCCGTATCACCTTCGGCCCAGACGATGTACGCTTCGAACTCACATACATAAGACATCCACAACCCGTCACAGGTTTGCAATGGCGCAAACCACACCACTCGGGACAAAAAATCGATAATGCGCTGTTTACTTTTGCTTTAGACAAACATGTGCGCATTTGGGTGCCGGCCGAGGGCACACAACATCACCTAAAACGCTGGGGAGGCTTAGATCTGGATGCAGCTGTGGAAGACCACTTGATTGATAACGGAAAACAGCCAGCTGATTTGCGCTGGGCTTTTATCATCAGTGGCCGTGAGTTCGCAGCAGCAGTAGAGCGTCAGGTCCAACTAAGTTCAGAAAAAAAAGAAACCGACTTGCAAGCACTAGAGCATCTGATAGCCGTAGCGACTAAGAATCCCGAGCTCTGTGTAGTGCTCAATGGTGAAGGGTCTATGGCTATCTGGGCGTTTGAAAACATCTCCAAAGACCAGAGTCGAGGTCAGCGCATATTCAGTGTCATGAGTGCGTCATCGCCAGATTTAGTCTTCGCCGGGATCCAATCTCGAATTGTACGAGTGCACAGTTATAGCGATCGCAAGACTGCCTACTTGAACCTCTTTTTTCACTACTTAGATGGTCGTGTCGACGTATTCAAAGCAAACTTTCTAAATCTACTAAGCTCACGGTCTGGAGCCAAGGCACCCAAGCGTTTTGTTTCTCAGAACATCTGGGACGGCCATACAGCAGCAGTACGCAAGATTGTGAGAAATTATAGCGGCCAGGCGGTTGTTTCGAGGACAGCACAAGGCGAAAGCTTTGTATGGAATCATGGCGTAGGAAAGGTGTCGCCGCTGCTTCGACAATCAGCCATTCCATCTGATGGCTCGATCCATCGCATTTGCGTGTTACGGAAAGGCCGGTTTGTAGTTCTTCTACAGCGAATAAAGATCTCGCTCTGGGACTGTCGTCACAAAGTAGCCAAGCTCCTTGCAACCAAGGAAGTCAAAACAGAGGGAAAGCCATTATGTTTGCTTATACTTCCACGCCGGAACGTTGAAGAGTATGCCGTAGCTCATATTGCCACAATCACATCAGAAAGAAATGGTGTCGTCTGGGAGATAACACTACCGCGGTATAGTGACGTGCCCAATCTAAAAGAGGATCACGCAAGTATCATTGACTTTTGCTCATTCAACCTTGAAGGCGTTGAAGATCTCTCTTACGTCCTTCCCGTCGACCCAGCTGGAGAAACACCCACGTCTTCTGGGTTTCTAGATGTATTTGCACGTGATGTCGCTATATCTTACACTAGCACAGGCAAAGTCAAGTTCTGGACAGCACGCCTTGATCCCAAGAAGAACAAAATTGGATGGTTAGCGACCTGCTCGACAGAAACAGGCATTGATAGTCCAGCTCTTGTGAGTGGTAATACCTTGAAGAAAGCGGCGCTGGCAAACAATCAGCGCTCGCAGTTGACGATCTGGGACATTGGAAGTAGTCGTCTAGAGTATGCTGCAGGGCTGCAAACGCCAGATACAATACGCGACCTAGACTGGACTTCGACACCGGACAAACAGTCCATACTGGCCGTGGGCTATCAGTACAGAGTAGTTCTCCTATCGCAGATGCGATTCGACTATCTAAACCAAGGTCCCGCATGGGCTCCTATCCGCGAGATCAATATACGAGATATCTCACCACATCCAGTTGGTGACTCAACATGGCTTCGCGATGGCCATCTAGTGATTGGTGCAGGAAACCAGTTATTTACTTATGATAGGCGAGTAGAGCTATCCGAATCTCTCGTTAACGACTTGAAGCTCCCACCGCGCAAGT
This sequence comes from Davidsoniella virescens, assembly GCA_001513805.1. Taxonomy (NCBI): domain Eukaryota; kingdom Fungi; phylum Ascomycota; class Sordariomycetes; order Microascales; family Ceratocystidaceae; genus Davidsoniella; species Davidsoniella virescens. The sequence continues at coordinate 35,019 of LJZU01000199.1, read as the reverse complement.
CGGGCACATGGGACCTATTTGAAGTTGTACAGAGACTGAATGGACCACTACCTGTATTTCACCCACAGTTCCTCAGTCAATGTATCTTGGCTGGGAAGACAGACATGGTACACAAAATTCTTCTGGCACTACACAAGACTATGAAGTATCACATAGAAGACGAAGAGATCGACAATTATCTTGGCCTACCCTTGGAAGGTTTCTATCTACCAACAAAGGTCGCTGGAATGCCCAAAGGCGCTGACACGTTTGGTGGCTTTTCACTTCACGGGACATATGATGACGATGAAGAGACTTTCGCAGAGGAAGTTGCCTTAGCTATAAACGAGAAATTGACGGCAATGAAGCTTCCTCAGCTTTCCAGTCATGAGCAGATTCAACTAGCGGCCATTATAGAATGCTGTGGCATGGTTGAAAAACAACGACGCTCATTAGATGAGAACGGAGCTCGGTTCATGCTTTTCTTCAGACAGCATATGCTGCGCAAAGGCCGGACAAGCGAGATTCAGATGTCATGGCGTGAAATCAGCTGGGCCTTCCATTCAGCCAGCCAGGATATCTTGGGAGATTTCGTCGACCGCCAATATCACGGTAAGATGACCTGGGAGAATGCACGAGAGACAGGCATTTTCATGTGGCTTACAGACGAAGCTGCTGTAGTAAGTTCCAACTCTAATGTACAGTATCATATCAACGATTAAGATGTCTAACTAAGACTCGTTATAGAGAAAACGCTTTGAGCAAATTGCCCGCAACGAGTACACAAAAAATGATGATCGTAACCCGATCGACTGTAGCTTGTTCTACCTCGCCCTCAGGCGCAAGACGATTCTCCAAGGTCTATGGCGTGTAGCTACGGGCATCAAAGAACAAGCACCAACACAAAAGATCCTAGCAAACAACTTTGACGAGCCCAAGTGGCGGACAGTAGCCATGAAGAATGCCTACGCGCTACTAAGTAAACGCCGCTTCCGTAAGTTACATCCTGAACGATAACCCGCAAGGTTACGATAGACTGACAGGATGGTTTAGAATACGCTGCCGCATGGTTCCTTCTTGGAGACTGTCTTCAGGATGCTGTCAATGTGTGCCTAAGACAACTGAAGGATCTCCAACTAGCGGTCGCGATTTCTCGAGTCTACGGGGGAGATGACAGCCCCGTTCTACATAAACTACTAGAGGAACAAGTTCTGCCATTGGCAGCTCAAGACGGGAACCGGTGGTTGGCATCATGGGCGTTTTGGATTTTGCGGCGCAAAGATATGGCCGTTCGCGCACTTATTGTAAGTTGCGACCAGGATATATTCAACCTAACTACAACCGAATAGCCTGCTAATGATGTATGATATAGTCTCCTGTCTATACACTAGTTGAAACGCCAGCAACGCCAGACATCAGATCGAGACTCTTCCTCACTGATGATCCTGCCTTAGTGGTTCTATACCAGCAATTGCGCCAGCAAACCCTTCAGACCCTACGGGGAGCAGCCAAAGTCACTCCCCAGGCCGAGTGGAACTTCGTCCTACAGAGCGCAAAACTGTATGATCGCATGGGATGCGATCTACTTGGTCTAGATCTCGTAAGAAACTGGGAGTTCCCACAGCTCCCGTCAACCGCAACAGCTTCTTCGGCGATGCTCGGCGGTGGAATCGATCCGCTCAAGTTGCTACGCAAGCGACGCAGTTCTCTGGTAGTTGCTGATATCCCGATGGATGCATTGAATATCAACAGTGGCTGTAGGGCAGATCAGCCAGCAAAGACATCAAAGAGTCTCCACGAGTCACAGGAAAAGAAACCTAAGCCGCCACCAACAATGTTCCATGAGCCAGATGCGAACTCGCTATTAGACAGCTTTGGGTTCTAATCTGATGTATCAGATATCCAGTACTAGTGCGTACATAAGTCAGAAAAGTTGATAGTCTTGATTAGAAATTCGAACTTGATAATAATCAACTCTCTTATCGCCCAGTAGTGATGACGCCATATACTCTCTAAGTAATTGCAAATTCTGGATCGTGATGTTACATCCCAAGTCGGTGAATCCTCACATGCGGCCCGCAAGGGAAGGTGCAGCAGTTCTTGCCGTTTCTTTGCCAGTTTTGTTTTGTTTCAAGGGCGCTCGCTGGCTAATAAACTAGGGAAGCTAGCCTTGTTGTGTTGTTCTTCCTTTTCTAAGGGGGTTTTATTGTTTCAAAACTCTCTAACTATGCATTGGATTTTTCTCATTTATTTGATCCCTAACTATCCATGCTAAATTTCACCAACACGCGCTGAACAATGAGCCTTTTAGGGGTAATATGTAACGTGCATGTACAATATCTTTTTCTTTTCTTTTCATTCAATTTTATCAAGGTGGAAATGGAGCTCTAATTATATAGGTGTTTTTGGTCTGTACATACCCTGTATCAAGGTAACAACCAAAAAGTCAGAAATAACAGCAAAAAGATAGAGGATCGAATAATAAAGATAGGAACTACCCATAACGGACGGAAAAAGCGATAGGCGTGAATTGGGAGTTGCCATTTAAACGAAATCGCCGTTCAAAGCTTCGGCTCTTATCACAATTCTTACAATTTCAACCTGAACATCATTCACATATATTTCATCTTCCTCAATTGAATCTCATTGAAATCAAAGTGGTTAATGTGGCTGGTATCAGATTTCTCAATTATCTGCCACAGTTTTCTTCCGTACAATTGTATTACAGAAGCCTCAGGGACTTGATTTCGTTTAGGACGCGCCAGTTTTCGACTTCATCACATTAAATCACAGCCATCACAGCCATCAATCGTTCATATCTTTCCTCTACCTTTTTCTCACCCACGCTACTGCCATTGATATTGATTGATACGTCTCGAAATAGCCGACTAACGGTTAGTCAGTATGGACAATGCTGGCCTGCGAGTGCTCAGCCCAGAGCCGTATGATCGGCCACCACCTACGACTATTCGCCGTAGGAAACCGCCAGCTGGCAAAAGCTTTACTTTTCGAGCATTGGCAGTCGGCTTACTAGTAGGTCTGGTAGTCTGTTTCTCTAACATGTACTTTGGGCTTCAAACTGGATGGTAAGTATGAATATGGCCATAAAGATAGCAGGATGTGGCTTGATTACACCACAAAATCACACATGACTGATAGATTGATATAGGGTAAGTCCGATGACACTTCCTGCCAGCTTGATGGGCTTTGGTGTCTTCCGCGTTTTGGCACCTCATCTTTCGTTTCCCTTCACGCCAGTAGAAAATGTACTAGTACAGACTGTGGCAAGCAGTATGGCATTGATGCCATTAGGGTGCGGATTTGTTGGCGTAGTAAGTCCTTCGTATCGAACAAAGTCTTTCTTTAGTTCATAAGATCAAAATGAAAGATTATTCATCATCCGGACTTAACTGACCCTGTTGTTGGTAGATCCCTGCCATGGACTTTCTACTTTCTAATGATGAACATGGGCCACTAAATCTAAGCACGACCCAGCTAATTATTTGGTCGTTGGGTCTTTGCTACTTTGGAGTGCTTTTTGCCGTTCCTCTGTAAGTCCGTTTTCATGCCCCAAACTCAACATCACCTATAATAACTAATATATACCCTCAAAGCCGCCATCAATTCATTCTTAGGGAACGCCTACAATTCCCTAGTGGCTTCAGTACTGCTGTACTCATCAGCGTCTTGCATGGCAAAGCTCGCCTTCGCCGCACAGACGGTGGGCCTGATGCTTCAACATCTGGTACCTTTGCTAGTCTAGTTCCTGATGATGATGAGGATGATACGCAGTTGAATGAGAACCATACGCTACGCCAACCAGAGCCCGAGCAGCATGAAGTTTCGGAGTGGGCATCTAGCATGCGTCTTCTACTCGTATGCTTTGCAGTATCGGGTTGCTTCACATTGGCCACATACTTTTTCCCCGGCCTACATAGCTTACCCATCTTCGGAGCTACGGCCGCATCGCAATGGCTATGGACACTAAATCCTAGTCTGGCCTACGTTGGACAGGGCGTCATCATGGGGCCACAGACATCATTCCATATGCTAGTTGGCGCTGTAGTCGGCTGGGCCATTCTCTCGCCGTTAGCCAAGATGCGCGGGTGGGCCCCCGGGCCTGTCGAAGACTGGGAGACTGGAAGCAAAGGCTGGATCGTGTGGATCTCTCTTTCCATCATGTTGACTGATTCACTTATTACCCTTGGTCAAGTCGGAGCCAAGACTATCATGAGCTCAGGAGGATATCACTACAACACAGCTGTCGATTTCTTGGTGGGCAGTATCCAGTCTAAAATCTGGGGCTCATCTATCGAGCCTATCTCCGGCGAAGAAACACGCCCTCTTCTTGGCGGCTCAGACAGCGTATCCACCAACGACAAGGAACCAGATGATGCTCCGCCTGAGCAACAAGTCAGTCCACGTATCGTTTGGTATGGCCTTGGAGCTTCTGTCATACTATGTGTCATCACAACGCATATCGTTTTTGGACAGTATGTGCCACTAGGTGCTACTATGTTGTCGGTTATCGTGGCCCTCTTGCTTAGTGTGATGGGAGTTCGTGCTTTGGGTGAGACAGACTTAAATCCGGTCTCCGGCATCAGTAAACTAGCACAGCTTCTTTTCGCCATCATCATCCCCAGCTCAAATAGAGCGAGCGTTCTAATCAATCTAGTCGCAGGCGCTGTCGTAAGTTGTGATCAATCGCCTAGTTACATTCCAATCAGTCTTACTAACATTACTTTCTATTGATAGTCCGAAGCTGTATGTTCAACGCACCAATATGAATCATCGCTACTGAGTAATTGCTCCATCACTAACTTGAATCATAATAGGGCGCTCTACAAGCCGGAGAGCTTATGCAAGATCTCAAGACCGGTCACTTACTTGGAGCTGCGCCAGTTGCTCAATTTTGGGGTCAGGTTATAGGTGCAACTGTCGGCGCCATAACTAGTGCTCTAATCTATAAACTGTATACAACGTAAGTAGCCTTCTTATGTCTACAAAAATGGCCTGTACCATACGTAAGTTAACCATTTAACTCATAGCGTTTACGAAATCCCCGGCAATCTTTTCCAAATTCCCACATCTTATGTCTGGGTCTTCACGGCTAGGCTCGTCACAGGAAAGGGCCTTCCGCCTATGGCTTTAAAATGGGCCATTGGGAGTGCTATCTTGTTTTTTGGCATAACATTATGCCGTCTATATTATGTCGATCGGCCTTGGAGAGCGTACGTGCCTGGTGGCATCGCTGTTGCTATCGGTAAGTCTCTTTTTTTCTTTTTTTCTTGTTGAGTCATTCAAGCAGAATACACTAGGGATAACACGAAAGGCTAATAATCTTCCTATTTCATAGGCATGTACAATGTCCCATCTTTCACGCTGGCGCGAGCTATCGGTGGCTTTTTGAGTTGGTATTGGATCAACCATTCAAAACGATCCAGTACGCCCCTGATCATTCTTGCTTCCGTAAGTTATTATAATCTACTAGCCATATTAAAAGAAAATCTTGGTGGATTTTGCACTAACATCAAGTTGGGAACTAGGGGTTCATTCTCGGGGAAGGGTTTCTAAGTATCGTCAACCTCATACTCCAGAGCATGAAGATTCCGCACTTTTAATTCTTCATTTTTATCGCTTTATAGTTTATTCCTAGTGTTCAAGCATTGTTGTAGTAGTTTTAGATCCATATATTTATACAAATTCTTTTATTTTTTGTTGGACACCTTTTTTTGCTTCGTGTTGGGGTTAGGGTTGTACACAAACTACCGCAAGTTCCAAGACTGCTTGTGCTCCTTGTTCTCACCAACCTTCCATGAGACCTCGACAACGATAGATCTTGGGTCATCCTTGGGAATAGACCACACAACAGTTCCCTTAATCTTGTCACCAGCCTTAAGCACCACCTGTGGGTTCCCAGGGTTGATGAGCATCAAACTCTGCTTCCAGTGAGTTTCCTTACCAAATGGGCCAGTAGTGAACGCGATCTTGCCAGCCGCCTCGTCTTGCCACTCATTATGCTTGAGAAGCATATCGGTGGGAACTTTTTCGGTGCGAGAAGTGAAGAAGATATCGAACCACACAAGGAATCCGTGAAGCATATCAGTATCCTTGGCCACGGTAGATTCAAACGGTGATGTGAAGACTAGATCAGCCTCCGTAGTATCGTGTAGCTCTAGTGCCTTGAACATGGTCGGCGAACCAGCAATAGAGTATGGACGCATGTGCTCAACGCGAGCCTCGGCCATGGCCTTTCTTTTCATGGCGCCCATGTTGAAACCGTAGACATCGTCCCAAAAGTTGACGCAGTCGTTCATGTACTCTTCGTCTGAGACGGGGGCAATAACTAGCGTAGCCAAGCTAGGAACTAAAAGACCACCAGGCTGTAGATACTTATCACGTGCCCATAACACACTCTGTAGCATGGCTTCGTAGAGCAGTGCATAGCCCATCCACTCGCTGATGATGATGTCGACTTTATCGACGGGCAGCGTGACTTCTTCAATGCGACCGGCTACGCAGGTGATGATGTCGCCGAGACCGTTGTTGAAGATGTTCTCGCGGGCCTTGTTAATGATAGCCGAGTTGTCCACGGCGATCACCTTGGCGGCTCCAGCCTTGGCGCAGAACATGCTTAGAATGCCGGTACCGCAGCCAATGTCGAGGACGACCTTGCCTTTGAAAATTTGCTTGTTGGAGTAGACAAAATCGCGGTACGCTTCAGTGCGTACAGTATCTTTGAGCATAGTCTCGTGGATATCTACTCTCGAGCAGTTAGCTTTCATGGTAGACGAATCGAGATATGGCTGATTGTGATTACTTACCGTAACCAGCGTACGATTCGAAGTAGTTGTTGTCGATGGATACCGGAATTCCAGTGCCACTGCTTAGCTCCTTCTCAGTCTTCTTAACAACAGCATCGTCACCCCATCTTTTGTCGAGTGTTTCTTCCACTGTCTTGCGGAAGTTGCTGAATTGTTCAGCAAGTCTCTCTAGTTGCCGTTCAAGCTCGGAGTTTCTACTAGCGAGATCAGAAGTAGCAGCCGGGGCAGCAGCGACGGCAGCCTCCTCTTCATCGATAATTTCATCGAGAAGCATGATCAAGCCATCATTCTCTAGAACGGGCTTGAGTAGATCATCAGACTCTAGGTCTTGGGCTGAAATGAGCTCGGGTAGAGCCTTGCCATCACGAACGTGCTGACGGACTATATTCGTCAATTAGTCAGTATTTTTTAGATGGCATGTGGGAAGTAAGATGAACTATTATCTTTTCTTACCAAAGTTGACCAGCTTCACGGCACCATGGAAGTCTAGTGCGAGCCGTTTCCGTGTATCTAGAAAGTTGAAGTTGTGCTTTGATGCTGAGTGCGCGAACATAGTGCGGGCATCTGAGAATGTCATTTTCTCGAAGAATGACTTGATAGGTATACCATCTTCATAGTCAGGCTCTACATCTTGCCAGCCATCTTCATCTCCACTGGAACTTGAGCTGTCACTGCTTTGTGATTCGGTCTCTATCTTGCACGAGACGGGGTCGTTGGTGATGGGCTCAGACATGTTCTGGGATATTTTCTAGTAGTAATCCGTGAACTCTTTGATGAAACAAAAAACGAAGGTTCCTTGATATGCTTACTAGAATAAATACAAGGCGGCGTTAGAAAGTTGACTGATGCTTATTCATTTGCTAGGATTTTTTGGTTGCTGTATAAACACACAGTAAAATCCACGGAAGTTTTTTTTTCCCTTCTTTTTCTTTTTTTTTTCTCGTAAATGGAGGAGTCATTCACTTTAATCAACTTGTTTTGTTATCTCAATCTTGCCCTAAAGAGGTAAAGCACTCGCCTTAATTGCACTTTCAATTGCCGAATTTCCATACAATTACTTAGCCGTGGGATTGATATTTTGTACTATAAAAAGCGGGCTCTAACCATCTCTGGAGCTCTACTATGCATATTCCCATGACACTCACATTCAATAATATTTACATGGTGTTATTGTGAAGATATAATGAAACATGACATCAAAGTCTCTGTCGTCAATCCTACTCGTCAACTCCATCGTCATCATGGTCTGAATCATCATCGTCGTCATCCTCCACGTCGGAAACTGCTTCTCCGAGGGCGGCCAGCCGTTTCTGTTGCATATCATATTAGCAATTTTGTAAGGGTTAGTGGGTTATGAACACTTGACTCACTTTGTATCCAGACACTTTCTCCTCAAGGTCTCCAAAGACCATTAGAAGATCGTCCAGTTCCGTTTGTACTTCCTTCTTGGACTCCGTGAGTGAGTCTATCTTCTCAGTAGACTATAAACATGTGTTAGTACAACATGCGTTACATCTGAAGTCTTTACCTCCTCATGGGATAAAATGTGGAACTTACATCTTCGAGTTTCTTTTTCAAGTCCTCAAGCTTAGTTTTATAAGCGGCCACTGCATCATTTTCGGCCTTAAACTTTGCAGTCATTGCTTCAAGCTTATTGACTGCATCTTTAGTCTTTGAATGAGCCTCTTCGAGTTCCTCCGAATGTTTTCCTTGTAGTTGATTGAGTTGCTGTGAATGATCACGTTTGGTCTATGAGTGGTGTTAGCTTGGACTCAACAGGCTTGCCTTTATGATATCTGCGTACCTTCATAAGATCCACTTCGATTCGACTACTAGTAGCATTCAGGTCGGCAATACGGGCTTCTAATCTTGCTTTGATGCGCTCGATTTCAGAGTCGCTGGCGGCCTTGGCTTTGCTTAGCGCTTGCTGGAACTCGACCTGCTGGCTCTGTAAAGCGGCTTGATGAGCGGCTTGCGTTTGTCTGTGAAGCAACTTTAATTAGTCCCAGCTAAACTCATCAACTTTCAGTGACGTTAAAAAAGAACTGACCTAAGTTGTTCCGCGAATCGACGTTCAGCCTCGAGGGCTTCTCGTTTGGTGGCTTCAAGCTGAGAAGCTTGTGATTGAAATTGAGACCGAGCCTTGCTATCTGCCTCTTTCTGTAGTTGCTCAATTCGTTGCCTTTCGTTATAAAGCTCTTGTTGGTGCTGAGATTTTATTTTCCTGGCGGGAGTGTTAGCGGAAGTTATATCAAGTAATCCTCGGGTATCGTAAAAAGCCTTACTTTATCTCCAATTCGATTTGGCGTTGAAGAGCATCGTTCACGGATTTTACCCGTGCCACCTCGACTGATGAAGTGTCCCGTGATCTGCGATGCTCGGCCTGCTCCTTTTGCAGTGCACTTTCCATGCTGACTATCTGGTTGCGAAGATCTTCTAGGACCTTGTCTTTTTGTTCTGACTCACCCCTAAGAGAATCAACTAATTCGCGCGAGATACCCTTCTGAATGCCATTGGAGATCACAGAGACTTCTTCGTTAGGATCGCGCTCTAGGGAACGAGACACTCTACTGAAAGTATCCTTGAAAAATTCTACGAATGTCCTATCAAAAAAGACATCAGGAAGTAGCCCCGATGATGGATCTAACTTTTGAGGGATAACCTCGTAATCGCGCATAAAAGGATGAGCTCTGAATCTGCTTAACCGGTCCGAAAACTTTTCTTGGCCCATATTCTTCAAAAGGATAGCATGAAGTGATGGTCTTGGGATCGGAGAGTCTTTGGTTGAGAATTCATATACAACTCCAAGTAACATAGCACAGAGACCTTGAACGATCTCATCTACGCCTCTTGGCTGTACTACGGCCTGTATCAATCCTTGTACGTTACTACCCTCATTGAGGAAATCACTAACGGCATCTAGATCTTCGTAAAGCCATGCTACTAACAACATCAAGTAAGCAGTCAAGTGGCGAGGCTCATCAGACCTGTGCAGTCCAGATATTAGATGGGCTGTGATAGTTTGTATAGCGGTAACAACCTCTTCTCCGTGCTCAGCCTCACCCTCGGTAAGTTCCATTGCTTGGGCTTTGCCGTTTGCGTTGTTGTAGAGTAAGTGGAAAACGATGGTAGCCGCAAACCACATACGATAAGGATCAGACGCGGCTAGATCAGTGGCAGTGGGATTCAACAATACTGAAAGGACATTGGCTGTCTCGTCATGACCGGCCTTATGACCGCTGATTGCGCGGGCTAGAAAATGAGAGCGGATCTGCGCATGGCTAAAGAAGTATGCCTTTAGACACTCGCAAGCCGAGAACCTCAAATCAAAGTCTTGTAGAGATGATAGGCCCAGAGTCAGGTCTAGAAGACCATCAATGACGTAGACTTGTGGCCAAGGTGCGATGGTGCCGTCTGGGTTGGGCTGTGGCGGAGGAGCTAGAGGAATCATTACTGTCAACTGGGCGAAACCTTCTTGTAGAGGCGCATTGCCGCGTATCATATCAGCACATGCGATCATTGCCTGTCACCAGATTAGCTACCATCTTGACAAGTAATTTTTCAAATTATAGGGCAATACCTCTGTTTTGATTCTAATCTGGGTCGCAGGATCAAATGCCAACTGTAAAGAAGTGTTGAGAAGACCCTGATTCCGGAAAGCCACTTGATTCTGAGAAGTTCCGACAGCTCCAGGTACAAGGAACAGTCTCACGAGTGCAATAAGAGCAAACAAGTTGCGGTTCCTTTGAGATAGTACCCAATTTGCTAGTTCGGCTGCATTTTCGAGCTGCATGCTGGCTTCTAATATACGTGCAAGCTTTGAGATCAAGCCAGATTCACGGAACAGAGTCTGGTTTGAGTGGCTTTGGCGAAGGAGATTTGCCATTAGGATCAAACAATCCTCTACAACCTGGCCTCCATTGGTAAGGCCTCCTTCTGATTCTATAATCATGAATAAACGCTCATAGGCATTTTCAAATACGACTAGCCTTTGTAGATCCGGCGAGTTGGGTGTCAGATATGTGAGAAGAATGATAGCTTCACCTCTGACAGCTTCACGACTTTCATCTAGCACAGCGACAAGACGTGAGATTCCAAGAGGGGCAGTGAAGATGCATTCCTCGGTTCTTTCCGGTCGTGCTGCAAGAATAGCAATGAGAAGCTGGAGGGAGTATAGGCGTGAGTAGAAGTCGTTAGTATCGAGGAAATCGAGTAGTAAAGTGATGTTCTCCTGTCGTTGCGTAAACTCATCGGCAAGCCACAAAGCCACTTCGTCAGATGCTTCAGGGCTAGATTCGTTAGGGTTGAATAGCATAAGTAAAGTTTCTAAGACCAGCTTCACCGTATCTGTATCCTCGCCATCTTTGCTGAGGCTACCGATGAGTGTTCTCAAGGCCCCTGAGGCAACTGAAGCAGGAAAGTCTTTAGCAAAGCTGCGTAGACCTAGAATAGCTGCACGGCGATCTTCGAGGAGAGTAGCAGAATTCAAGCGCCCACTGAGCACATTGATGGTTTCGCTGGCAGATTGCTTAGGGGGCGCGGTTGATATAGAGGAAAACATGACTTCTGGGCATGCTAGCAGCTACTAAATATACGAGCTATCTGATCGATTTGTCGATAGTAGTATTCAAGGCGATCGGACACGACCAATGGCTTAGAGATGGCGTGGTCGGGTGAACGATAGTCGAGATATAGGTGTTCTTGTAAGCTTTAGAGGTGGCGTGTTGTGTAGGAAAACCCGTTAAAATGAGGTTTTGCTACTGACTTATTGTCGATGATTCGAACGAGCAGTGCTAGCGCAACTATAGTGGCGGTAGCAATAACGGTAATAACAACAAAAATAAGTACATATAGTATAATAACTGGAAGTACTATCAATGTCAAGCGAAAACAGTCAGCTTAATTCAAGCATGCCAGCTTGGCCGTTATTCCTTGCTTACCTTCTGTAGCTCTCTTGATGCATATCCTCGCTAGTTACATTGGCCAGTGATGGGTCTAGTGCTTGCCCAAATACGTAGGTTTCTGGAACATGCAAAGACTATATGTAGAAATAGGAAATAATGTGGAGCTTCCGTCTACATGTACAGCTAGCTACCTTAGTTAGGCAAGTCCCTAATTTCTGGATTGACTGGCCAGAGCTTTTTTTTTTTTTTCAAATGAGTAGTTGCATTTGGGTATTTTGCGCCTAGCTGGAAAAAAAAATTGAACGGTCTTACATTCTAATTCTAAGTCGCCTTCATTATTGCCGAAACCAACCCTCAAACATACCCAATTAGCCATCGATCAATTCAAAGCTTTCTAGCCTTAGACCTTTTTTGGTCTGCAACTGCATATTTACGATCATTGCGACATCGAATCTATATTTCATCGTAGCGATTGAATGAAAGATATACACCAAACTTTATCTCTTGTATCGCGCGACATTCAACCTTCATCATCACATCGTCGCGTATTCGCCTCTTGTCAAGATCTCTTCGCATGCATCGTACACAACTTTCATAGTTATCGCTACTTTTACGACCTCACCCTCTCTGGACTTGACTCGCCTACGAGCACCCGATAGTCAATATGGGTATCCCTGCTGCTTTCCGATGGCTATCTACCAAATATCCTAAAATCATTTCGCCCGTCATCGAGGACAAACCTTTGAAGATGGAGGATGGCTCTGTCATTCCCGTCGACATCGCTGCCAAGAATCCCAACGGCGAGGAAATGGACAACCTCTACCTCGATATGAATGGCATCGTTCATCCTTGTTCGCACCCCGAAGATCGTCCTGCGCCAGCCGACGAAGAAGAGATGATGATGGAGGTGTTCAGATACACCGATCGCGTCCTCAACATGGTCCGTCCTCGCAAGGTCCTCATGATTGCTGTTGGTAAGTCGAAATATATGTCGCTACATGATTATCATAAATTTCTAACATTATTTCAAATTAGATGGTGTTGCTCCTCGTGCCAAAATGAACCAGCAGCGTTCTAGACGTTTCCGTGCTGCTCAAGAGGCGAAAGAAAAGGCTTTGGAGAAAGAAGAACTTCTTCGATCAGTTCAAAAGGAAGGAGGTGGCATCCCTTCATCTGAAGAGGAGGTTGTACGGAAGGTTTTCGATTCCAACTCGATCACTCCTGGTACTCCTTTTATGGACATTCTCGCTGCTAGTCTACGGTATTGGTGCGCGTACAAGCTCAACACTGATGAAGGCTGGGCCAATCTCAAAATCATCATCTCTGATGCTACTGTACCCGGTGAAGGTGAGCATAAGATCATGGATTTCATACGTTCTCAGCGCGCTTCGCCTAATCATGATCCCAACACCCGTCATGTCATCTATGGTCTTGACGCCGATCTGATCATGCTGGGTCTGGCTACTCATGAGCCATACTTCCGTGTATTGCGTGAGGATGTTTTCTTCCAAGACTCCAAGTCCAGACTTTGCCGTCTGTGTGGTCAGAAGGGTCATGAGGCCAGACAGTGTCGTGGCGCTGAAAAGGAACTCGAAGCTGCGAAAGCTCGCGCTGAAGAGGAAGCTACCAAGGAAGCCCCAGAGCCATTTTTGAAACCCTTCATCTGGCTACATGTCTCTGTGCTCCGAGAATACCTCGCTATTGAGCTTAACGTTCCCCAACTACCGTTCAAATTTGATATCGAACGTGCCATTGATGATTGGATCTTCCTTTGCTGCTTTGTTGGTAACGATTTCCTCCCTCATCTGCCTGCCCTGGAGATTCGTGAGAACGGTATTGATACCCTTACGTCGCTTTGGAGAGATAATCTTTCCATCATGGGAGGCTACATCACCAAAGATGGAGCGTTGGATCTCAAGCGTGCTCAAGTCATCATGGATGGGCTCGGCAAACAAGAAGATGCCATCTTTAAACGCCGCAAGGAACAAGAAGATCGTCGGGATGCCAATGCTAAGCGTCGTAAGCTTGATGCTCAAGCACGTAGTGATCGCAATGCCGATCAGGGCCGTCAAAATCATGTTGTTTCCATCCCCAATGCCGCAGGCATCTTTGCTATCGGCGATAAGACTATCGACCAGATGCCTATTCGCAGAAACGATGTTGCTAGTGCGAATACCGCCAATAAAAGCGCGGCTAGTATTCTGAAGGCCAAAATGCAAGAAACTAAGTCTCAACCCGAATCATCTCCCGTCGATGCCCCTACGACTGAGCCTAGTGCCGCTAGTGCTGGAGCCTCTTCAGGCAGTGGAAAGCGCAAGGCCGATGACTTGGAAGATTCCGCAGCTAAACCTAGTGAAGACGAGGCCATCGATCCCGTAAGAATGTGGGAAGAAGGCTACGCTGACCGGTACTACGAGCAGAAATTCCATGTTAGTCCTCAAGATGTCGAATTTCGCAACAAGGTTGCCGAAAGCTACATGGAAGGTCTAGCTTGGGTTTTGCTTTACTACTTCCAGGGTTGCCCATCTTGGGAATGGTACTACCCTCATCATTATGCACCATTTGCACAGGACTTCACCAACATCTCCAAGATGGAGATTTCTTTCGAAAAAGGACGAACGGCTCGCCCCTTTGAACAGCTAATGAGCGTTCTTCCTGCTGCATCACGTCATGCGCTTCCCGAGGTCTTCCATGACCTCATGCTCAACGAGGATAGCGAAATTATCGATTTCTACCCTGAAGATTTTGAGATCGATCTCAACGGTAAAAAGATGGCGTGGCAGGGTGTTGCTCTACTTCCGTTCATCGATATGCCTCGTCTTCTGACAGCTGTACAAGCCAAGTATCCCGAGCTTAGCGAGGCTGACACACATCGTAATATGCCTGGCCGTGAGGTCCTGATACTATGTGATAAAATCCAAGCTGGTATCTATGATGATATCACTAGCAATTTTTATGCAAAGAAAAAGAAATCTGGTGAGGATGACAATAAATTTGAGCTTGATGCTTCTCGCAGTGCTGGTATGACTGGTACTGTTGAAAAGATACCCGATTATATGCCACATGGCGCCCTTCTATATCCCCTAGAGCGTAAAGGAATGCCCGATATCGACTATGACAGATCCATCAGGTGAGTCTTTTTGTTTTTCAACCATATATATACCATAATAGTCTGACAACAGCTAACCATCTCATTAGTGTCTACTACACTATGCCTAGCAATGGCCATGGGCACAAATCCATGCTCCTTAGAGGTGTTAAGTTACCACCGCCAGCATTGGACCGTCACGACGCGGATATTCTAAAGAACAAGATTGCCGGTGGCCCTGGTCGCAACAACGGCGGTGCTCCTTACAACCGTAACAACAATAACTACAACTCTCGTCACAATAATTCCAATCCTCACTATGGATCTGATGGGGGCCGTGGCGGTTACAACAACGGAGGACGCGGTGGCTACAACAACGGAGGACGTGGTGGTTATAATGGTGGTGGCCGTGGTGGCCACGGTGATAAACGTAGTTTTGGCAGCGGTCACCAACAGAGCGGCCACAACAACTACAACCCTCGCCCATACAACGGCGATCAAAGCGGTTACAGAAACCACGGTGGCCCTCCTGCTCCCGGTCACCCCGAATTCGGTCGTGGAGTTCCACCCGGCCCCCCTCCCCCCGGCGTTCAAAACTACTACAATAACAATGGTCGCGGTGGATATGGCAGCAACAGACGTGGCGGTTACAGCCAGCCTACAGACCATAACGGCGGCGGCTACAACGGTGGAAGCGGCTATGGTGGCCCCCCTAGGGATAACAACCACCATGGCCATGGAGGCGGCGGTGGATTCCAGCGTGGAGGCGGCGGCGGTGGTGGTGGTGGTGGCTACAGGGGAAGAGGGGGGTTCCGTGGTGGTCGTGGTGGCGGTAATCACTACTAAGTAAAGCTATTTCATGCATAGTGATCTTTATATTTGCATAGTAGAAGGGACAGTGTTTCTGCAAGATAAATCGTATCTATTAGTATAGAGTTTAGGCTATAGGTAACTTTCTTAAAATCGTAAATAGTCATTGACATTTTGACACAATCCCTCTCGATAGAATGGTAGTAATACTGCATCACAAATGCACGTGAAGATGAAAGGTTACTTAGTCGATAGTTTCCTCCTAATACTCGCATATGTGCCATGATCGTATTGAGGCAATATGCACAATTAAACAATCTTGTCCATCCTAGTAACCTAGTGCAGATCTTGAATGCGGAGCCTTCGATTCTTCAACGAACCAGTCAACATGTGTTCGATGATCGTTTTCTGATGTGTCTATTGTGTATCCTGCTTCAATGCAAGTATATACATACATATGATTAGTAAGCTAGCAATCCAGCCGTCGGTTCGGGGTATTTCTTTTTGGTCTTTTTTTCCCTCATGTTTGCTTCTTTGTTTTGGCTCCAACTTGGTACGAATGTACATGGCTCCTACTGTTCTAGAACCCACTCTCCCCTGAATTTTGAGTGACCGCCTATATTTTTGCCTTGTCATCCTACGGTAAACTACACCGATAGAAGCAATCCTTCACTGTGAGCTTGCTCGGCCATCAGCATATTTGCCTAACTGCACTCATGCTTGTCGAGCATCATTTTTTGCTCCCAGAGAAGTGCACCCATACAAACGTATATCGCGGCCAAGATCCTCTATTAAGGCTGTCAATCGAAGTACATAGCAGCCTTTTTGATTCTTCAAAGTCCGATTTTTTCGGCATCTCTTTCTTCTATAGCGACACTACAGCTAAATCAGCAGTTTCTATTCTGTTATTCTCGAGCAAACTCCTTGCCTTGACAATCGATTGTTCCCTTGTAGAATTGGCCGACTTACTTACGCGACCGCCATCTATTCTTCTATTTTTTTTTTCCTTTTCAACAGCCCCTCCTTGTCTCTCCCCCCCGCCATAGTAATATTGCTTGCCTACTCAATTATGAACTAGTGCCAGCCCATTGCTTCTCTATCAGCTGTACTTTGTAGTGTGCCGCTAACGCACTATAACGAGCTGGCCCTAACAAGCTTCTAGCTGATCCAATCTGTCTCAGCCCATGATCTGGTCTCTCTTATACCTATACACATCAGCCTGCTTCTGAAGCTACCCTTTGACACAAACAATTGCCCCGTCTCTGTGACGCCACTTCCATCACGATGGACCCTCGACGGGATGGTGAGCTTGTTGAGGTCATCTTCGGTCGCCTGGCCGAGAAGGTTTGTGTCCTCGCCGTTCTGACCCAAGCTCCTCCAGCCATTCTTATCCGGCACCGATCACCACTAACTCTATCTCGAACAGCTTCCACATAAGACTCGAGCCACTCAACAAGACCTCGCCCACGATGACATTCTTTCAGCGACTCGCGCCACACTCATCAACCTCAGTGTCTCGAACATCACCTTAGTACTTGAGACCGCAATTCCCGTTCTCATCGACCTCTTCCCGCCGCCGAACAAGCTCATCGAGAGCCAGATCCTCAAGTCTCAAATCTACGTCGTCTCGCTTCTAGCTGATTGCTGCAAAGCTAATTGGGATGCTGTACGAGCACGAGCGAATTCCAATGCGCCACACATCGTACCCGAAGCTCTAGACGATGAGCTTGTTTCCAGCCTATTTGACGCAATTAAGAATCTACTCGAGCCGTTCCCAGAAACTTGCGTCCTACCCTCCAAAGTCCTGCTCGGTGCTGACGCTATCGACTTTCCGCGAGCATTAGAGTCTCGCGCAGACGAGTTGTACGCTAGCATGATTTCGGAGCCAAGTTCAGTCAATGCCTTGCGCACTGATCTGGCAGCACTTGACGAAAACATCAGAGTTCTAGTAGAATTTGTGTCAGCGTCAAGCTGGGACTCTTGTTACAGTTACCTCCGGGTAATCATCTTCGCACTTCGTGCAAACCCTATCAATGCCAGCTCCGGGAGCAACATGCAAAGTGCATTGAGAGAAGAGGACCGCTCTGGAATGGTGTTTCTAAGGGCACTATCGTTCTTCTGGGTTGACAGCAGCAAGCTAGGTGCTATCCTGAATGAAATCGCAACTACATATCACCAACTCAAGGCCCCTTTGAAAAACACTGTAGCTACCGTTACGCCGTTGTTGATCACACGCTGGATTGACCGCTTTCCCGAAGAGTTTGTCCGTCTTCATTCACGCCATATGAAGCTGTCGGGGGCTGTTGAAACCTTGTTTGACATGTGCTATAGTGACGCAAACCGGATACGACACCTTTATGCGCCCATGAAACTATCCCTTCTCCTCGTATTACCCGATGTCTTCGAAGTTGCTAGCAGTCTATCAAATGTTAAGAGTTCAGCCATGAGCAAGCGCGTAGGCGTATTAGATGGCCTTAAGAAAGCATTGCGGAATAAAAACCAGTACGCTTGCTTTTGTTTGGTTCTCCTTCTTAGATCTGCCCGTCATTTCGATAGTAATACGGATACGGCCCTATCTAGTTTCTCTTTAGATATCCAGGACGAAATCAGAGATGCGGTGTTCCGTAACTTTTCGCCTGCGTCAGAAGGCTTGTTTTTGGATCAAGATATGATAACAGCTTCCTTTGTAGCGCTGGCACACTTGGATCTTGAAGGTGTTTCTGACTCGTTGCTGGACAGCTGTTTGATGTCTTCAGCTCCGCTATCATTCAAATTGGCTATAATCCAGGCGTGCCAGTATTTTGCCAATCTCCCAGATCAGAGCCATTACGAACTACTTTACAAATCTGCTTCGCCATTTATCCACACTCAACTCAAGGTACTAAGATATACGCCCCCAAGTCTTATAACTGAAGTGTTCATCATATTCTAATATCTCCATGTCATAATACAGGCTATCTCAGATGGAGTCACTTCGGTTGTCCTCCCAGATCCATCAAATTCAGATTTGACACCCACACAAGCAACAGCTGTCATGGCTCAAGGTATTCTCGAATTTCTTAGGGTATCAGATGGCCACATGATGTATCACTCATCACTCACGGAGTCGGATGAGAGGAATCTTCTGAAATCATTCCTTTTTTGCTTGGTGTCTCGTGATGTCGTGATTCGGAATCTAGCTGGAAAGGTTTCGTGCAGTCTCTTCGACGACAGCCCGGACGCCAAGAAAAAACGCACGCCAATAGCTAAGTTGAACACGAAAGCTTGGTGCGAGGAGTACTGGCGCAGAAGGTATGTAAATCTTGATAGTATATGCTATACAGTGTCCTTGTGTACTAACATTAACTTTGTTCTTAGTGCAACTATATTAATGAAGATATGCACAGAGCTCGATGTGCATACTTCCCAGTCACGACTTCATGACTTGGAAGAGAACTTAACAGCCCGCGTCAGAGTCCTCAGGGAATTTCCGGACTTGTGCAAACTCGAGCTAGATATCTCAGAAGTTGTGGCTGCGGCATCACAAATTGAGACAACTCTTCTACTGCTTTTGTGTGCTGTCGATATCAATATCTGTCAAGTCGTCACAAACTGCATTGGCTTATTCATACAAGAATCCGTACTATTGGCTAGCATATCCGAGAATAGCCACAGATCTAGTCTGCTACGAAACCAACAAATTTTCGAAGAGCTTGCATCAAAAGACTTCCGGTTCACCGGTCTAGTGGCTTTTCAAAAACGCACCCGCGGCCTACTACGACGTCTAATCTACCCAACACCAGGAATTATACGTGCTTGGGAACTAGCACTAGACCAATGGATACAGATATCTAGAGACATATCCCTATCACTTTCAGAAAATACTCCCGATTCAACTATGGCAGAGTGGCGCAACTACTCTGGTCTCTTAGCATCAGTCGGAGGCATCTGCACAGCCGAACGTGCATCATCTCTAGACGAACCGGTAATAAGCGGCTTGCGGTGGATTGATCGTGTTACCTCAGACCAGCAAGAAGAGCCACTTCTTTTAAGATATCTACGCTCAAGTGTACAACTACTAGCCTGCTCCAACGTGCTAGTTCGAGAAGCTACCCGTGAGGTCCTCTCAACAGAGATCTCGCCATTTCTGTACCAGCAACTGTTCACTGCACTAGAACTCGAGCTTGACATGCTTTTTACAAATGCGCATGACCCGAAATCATCTGATCGTAGCACAGACCGGGAGATCAGCTTTGCTGAGCAGGCAGCAACACTGATTCGGACACTAGTAGAACGTCTTGAAACGCCAGCAGATGTTGGTGCAGCGGCATCGATCAATCTTGGCAATCTAACACTCAGCTTCGCCAAGTTCATGATTGGCATGCCAGACAATCTTAGAGTCCTACGCGTCAAGATCAAGATATGCCAGCTTGCGGAGTCTGTAATCAATCGAAAGGAGTATCTTAACCTACGAGATGATGTGCGTGTCCGCAATCAATTGCTCGAGTTCATCTTTTCATGGATTGCACGACCTAAAACGCCACGATCTGACTCCCAGACGCTCTCTACACGCCTTGATGAGTTATCGAGGCTTCAAAGAGATCTCGATAAGGCATGCCTGAAGTGTCTTGCGGAGCTAACTTATCGACTACCATTACAAGCCACAAATGATAGTCACTCGGATGCAAGCGCTAGTGAAAACAAGTCACAGTTGTTCCAGACATATTTCAACAGATTCCTTTTCCTTTTGAACCAGGACCCCGTCGATTCACGTCGTCCCGACTACTTACCCAAAGATGGAGGCAACTCGATTTCAGACCTTTCTATCATCATCCTGTCGAATCTTCTAAGTGCCAACATCGACGTCGGCTTGAAACACTCTCTTAATATTGGCTATCATGAGAAGCCTGAGATTCGTACGGCCTTTGTCAAGGTACTCTACAACATTCTCATGCAGGGAACAGAATTCAGCAACTTATCCGACTCGGCCGTCAGCGAAAAGCATGCCCAGCTACTCAGCATCCTCACGACCGACATATCCTTGGCCATTTCCCTAAGCGTCATCTGTCCAGCGAATGAAGTGGATGAAATGGCCATATCTCTGTTAGTAATCTACGAACAGCACGGCCGAGGCTTTGAGCTGATTGAAGCTCTAATCCGCCAAGAAATTGAAGATACCGATTCTGAATCTGAAATTCTTCGGCGCAATTGTGTCGCTACCAAAATGCTGTCCATATACGCCAAATGGAAGGGATCAGCATACCTTAAGTCGACTCTCAACAAGGTAGTAGAGCGGCTAATGCTTACATCGACAGAGCTTAGCCTCGAGTTAGATCCAGCTCGTGTGTCGTCTCCACAGGAACTTCAAAACAACGCTATCCAATTGCGCGTTGTAGCCAAGGTCTTTGTGGATGATATCTGCTCTTCATCGTCAAACATCCCCGTCACTTTCCGAAAGATCTGCAGTATCATCTCTTCTACAGTGCTTCCGCGGTTCCCAGGCGCCAAGTATACGGCAGTAGGCGCATTCATCTTCCTGCGGTTTTTTTGTCCGGCCATCGTGGCGCCAGATGTCGAGGGTCTAGTGTCAATCCCGGCGTCCAAAGAAATGCGCCGTGGACTGCTGCTAATTGCCAAAGTGGTTCAGAACCTCGCCAACAATGTGCTATTCGGAGCCAAGGAGCCATTCATGTTCCCGCTAAATGACTTCCTGACTGAAAATATCTACCGAGTCACGACTTTCCTACGTGAGATTTCAGTGCCACCTGTAGCTGAGATTGAACCAACGATTGCAGAATGGTCGGAGTTTGGGTCATGTGTGTCCCTACACAGATTCCTATACGACCATTGGGACCAGTTTCGGCTAAGACTTGCGTATCAAGACCGGAGAGAGCAAGCCCGCTCGCCAGCTGCCGAGACGCAGAAGGCCCGTTCACCTCTAATCGAGCCACTGCGCAAGTTGGTAACAAACCTCGGCCCGCCACCAATGGCAATCACGTGGAACAAGCCGGCGCTCTCGGCCAACAGCCCACCTGCGTATGCGAGATTCCACAGCTTCATGCTACGCAATTCAGTGCGCAGTCCAGAGTCGTTTCTCAACTCACGAGCAGTTTACGAAGGCGGTGAAAACAAGGTCAGTATCTTTCCAGTGTTATGTAAGGCTGTTGTGTGTACATGCTAACTTTCTCTTTGCACACAGTTCGGTCTGCCAATAATATGTATCATTCTTAGGTACATTGATGTCGAGACCATTGACTACGATGCGGTAATATACACCTATCTCAAGCTTGCCAGTCGGCTTTGGAGTCGGCCGTTTGGTCTACTGATCGATTCAACGTTTTACAATGGCCATGTCGAGGCCCCGGAAGAGATCTTTGAAAAGATTGACAAGCTGTCGCCAGCTGAGTTAGCCAAATCCTTAGAATGTATCTATGTGCACAACATGAACAGCCCATTCAGGTGAGTCTGGAGGAACATTGATCGCAACAGCTATAGCACGTATATGCTAACGATTTTCAGGTCCTGTCTCCGCCGTCTACTACGCTCCTCTAGCCGAAACGCGACCAGCGTGTTCAACCCAAAGAACGTGAAGTACATACTTCTCCGCGATCGCTACGATCTTCAATCACACTTTCTCATGAGCCAAATCCATCTACCGACCGAAACAACCAGTGTCATCACAGACCCACGGCAAATGTCTCCAACTCTCGTCAAGCTGTCCCGTAATCGAGGAGACACCGAGGTCACGATGAACATCAGCAGCCACTTCATCCAAGTGACAACTCTGGACAAACAGGAGGTCCACTCTACGTCGCACATCAGCGGTATCATCAACGATATCTTCCGTATCGGTGAAGTTGAAGATACGCCTTCCAATATGTCGTTGGATGATAGTTCTGGCTTTGGACTGCGAGCCGACAATGGCAAGATTGTAATGCAGTTCAAGAGCAGCAAGACGCCAGATATCATTGCGACCATCCGGGCAAACAAGGCTAAGAACGGCAAAGAAAGCCGTACCCATAAGACATTCGATCGCCTCGTACGGCCGCAAGATGTTCCGGGTACCTTGCTCAACCTGTCGCTCACCAACCTCAGTAGCACCGATCACACACTACGTCTTGCCTCTTATAACCTACTCGGCGCCTTGTGTCGAGCATTCAAGTTCACTGCAGCCGACAAGCTACTTTGTCTCAAGGACATCTCGATTCCCCTGGACCCTGCCGCGTTTGTTCTACGCATCAGTACAGAGCTAGCACGTAGTGAGCCAAAGCTGACGCAGGATTTCCTGACCGAGTTCTTCGTTGGTTGGGACAGTTTCTCGCCTGAACAAAGGCCACTCAGTCTGGCGTACATGTCTCCATGGTTGCCTGGCCTCCGCACGCACATGTTAGCCAACAACGAGGGTGATGGCGAGAAGGTACGAGAGAAAGTGGCCTCGATCATCCGCAAGCTAGTCGATGTCGCTATTTCCGATAATCTTCTCACTTACACAATGGAGAAGACAGTCTGGCCACGCATCAGTGAAGACGAGATTCTAGCTGACATCTTGCTAGAAGAGCTGACACGGACAGCATCAAAGCTCCCGCTGCCATTGGCCATGCCCCAGATGCAGATGCCGCCACACATGCACCATTCTCAGGCAATGGCTATGGCCTATGACAACAGCAGCAGTGCCTCTCTCGACGCACTCGCGTCCATAGCGTCAGCCATTGGCACTGTTACAATGCGTGGAAAAATAGTAGCCCGCTTGCGCAAGGTCCTCAACCGTTCATCTATGCGCCCTACACGCCTACTTTCAGACAATAGTGTTTGGGGTGAGATATGTGTTCTTCTCCGCTTCTGCCTGGCGCTATCCTTTGACTCTGGAGTCCAGGCCCAACTATACCTACCAGACATCTTCCACATTGTCACTATGCTCGCCAACACTGGTACACCTGATGTGCGAAGTGTCGTCCACCGCCTACTGATTAACTCGCTACACTCCATATACACGTCGTTTTCCATCCCGGAAGTCAATCAAGCCAAGCTCATGGGCATGCTCGAGTACTTAGATGAGCCACGTAGCGAGCTATTTTTGCCTATTGGTGGTGCTCGCGAAGGAACCTCCATCCATACCAGCCAAGAGCCCGCTGTTTCCTCGCTAAATGCCGTCGAAGCCCTTGCCAACCTACTCATTGACGTCTGTGCTATTGCTGCTCCCAACCTCGATGCTGCCAACGCCTGGCGTGCCCGCTGGATGAGTCTTGTCGCAAGCACTGCCTTCCAAGTCAACCCTGCTATCCAGCCACGTGCTTTCACCATAATGGGCTGCTTAGCCCAAGGCGATGTCGACGATGACCTACTCTATCAGGTTCTGGTCTCTCTTGGCTCTAGTGTCACTCGCTTCTGCGAAGATGGAAACGCTGATTTGCTCATATCCATCATTACCGCCTTATCTAAGATGATGGCCAAGTTGCCGCCCACGTCTCGCTATGGTTTGCAGTTGTTCTGGCTTGCCATCTCACTAATACGCTTTGTTCCTGCCAGTCTATTCAACTATGCCGCCATGTTCCTCGAGGCCTTCTTAACTAATATATATCTAGCTGACACCGTGACGGGCGATTCCAAGCTAGTTCCTCTATTGCTACAAGCTCGCAATACACTCAAGGATGCATGCTTTGCTCTAGATGACACCCACGGTGTCCAGTTCACCCCAGACAACTTCCATTTTGCTGTCTGTGCCTGCCTTGTTCGCGGTCTGACAGACACTACGACTCGTTCTTCTACTATGCGCATCTTATCCGTCTTTCTCGATGTCATGGAGCCAGACACGGCACCTACTCATGAACCCGGTACTTCTTCACCCGATTTTATCAAGGGCTCAACTCAATCTCCCTATGCTGCATTGATGCTCTCACGCTCTATCGCCATTGAAGAGCTAAATGATCGTCTCTGGTTCCCTGAAATGAATACTCAAACCCTCAACGAAGGCATCCTTGAATGGCGTTCTCACGATCTAGATGACATCAAAGATAAAGACTTGCTTCTTAACACCTGCATCGAAATTGTTGATTTCAAGGACCTTGATCCTGCTGTCCAGGAGCGCAGCTTCAAGTGGCTCAAAATTGTTGCTCTTCAAAGACCTTCCGTTTTCATGCATCTGTAAGTCTATAATTCTTTTTGTAATTATATTTTGATCGAGTCCACTAACCATCATCAGATATCCCGACGTTACAAAAATTCTAGATGAGGTTTTATATTTCTGTCAGAGCTCAGCCACTCTACAGTCAGCATATGAGCTACTCCAGTGTCTAATCACGAATCCCAAGTTTGCAATGGCCTTTTCACAAGATTCCGACTCATACAAAGTTCTTGATGAAATAGGCTTCGGCGATATTGCTACGACCTGCTCATACCAGGCTCATAGAGAGCCTGATGCTATATTTGCATCTCAGCTCAAAGATCTCATCAATGTAAGAATATATGTTTTATGGCAAATCTTTATTTGGACTTGATTTTCTGAAACTAACTCATCTCTTTTTTATCTAGGTCATCATTCTTTAAAGCATTCAATGTTATATGTATCTTCCAATAAATAGCTTCTTAACTATGTAAATAAAAATGAAAATTCACTGAAATATTCACTACATTGTGTTGATACCAGCAATATGTAAACCATTTTTGCCAATTTGAGGCCATTCTTCAATGCAATTGACTAAGATAGTATTTCTAGTCTTTTTGGGGATTGACATTGACTCTGTACCAATACAAAGACGTTGACGTCTTTTTTAAGCGCAACTAGTTTTTTATTTAGGGTTATTAACATTCTATTATTCTCATCCCAGCTCACTACCATTCTTACCTACCCTTATCCCCAACCCAGAGCAGAGCTATCTACGTATTACTTTGGTGAATTTTTTGTAGAACCACACTGTAACAAACTTAGGATTGTTTTTCTTTCTCTTGTGACATCTTGACGTTTTTTCAACTTAATTGTTCTTATGTCGATTTTGCTCATCTCGCCTTGGATGATATCAAACCTTTATTGTCTATGTCAAACTCTATCTAGCTAAAAACGTTTTATTCGTTGTATATTTTTTCCTAATTTGCACCGTCTTAACTCTCCATAGTGCTATTACTCAAATGTGACATATATGCTAGACGGAGTATTGTGGATCGTATAAGCACGAATAATAATTCTATAGGTGTATAAAAGATACTTGCACTGCCATCTTCTGCGTTGGTTTTACTCTAGTATTCTCTTCAGACTTTATAGACTTGTACTGATTTATTGTACCACCCCCGCTCGTGAAATATTCAATAAATTTACCGAATTCTTCATGTTTTTCTCCTGAGATTATTCCACGAAGGCCTTGTTCAGTCTAAGATTCCTAAAGCCCAAGTCCATAACTATGAGACAAGTGACGATTTATGATTGAAAGTGGAATACGACGATATGATCTCTGTGGAAGCTTCGATCAATATAATGGCATGTACATGTTGGTTATGTGATTAGACAGATGCCGAAGATTCTCATAGCCGGTGAATCAGATTTGGTATCTTGGGCAACATTCATTGATTTAGCTTCTAACTGAGATATTTTCTTAATCTAACTCGAAGGGATTCAAGATGCTTATATCTATTGCCTTGTTTACTGATTCGTCCGATACGGAAACAGTGCTTCCGTGTGATTCCAATATCAGGTTTCCAGACGGTTTTATTTACCTTTTGCCTCTTTGCAAATTCGACTTTTAGCGTTTTGCTCATCTTTGCTTCGGACAGCCTTGGATCATGATTGTTTACTGCTTGTTATTTCCATCGTATTGTGTTTACACTGTTTAGAATATTGTTTTCATTATGGAGATCTTAAGGTATCTATGTTCACCGTTTATCTTGGGAAGAATCGTGGAAGATTTAGATAAGATCAAAATCAAACCCAAGATAGTGGAGACTACCTGTATCTCAATTTGAGATGGGAGAAGGCATCAACTTGGACATAGAAAAGAGGGCGATATAAGAGCTTGAGAATGTGAACTAGTCTGTAAGGTAGATGTGACAAGAATATTGGCCGTGGGAGAAGATGTTGTTAAGAGATTTTGAAAAAGGATAGGCAAGGGAATTACGGATACATAGCGAAGTATCTCATCTGTTATAGGAAATCTTGTCCGAGACAGACTAAAAGAGATATTCTACGAGTATAGAGAAGGACGTGATCACAGACATTTATATAGTAAATGGTTGATGCCAAACAAGAAGATTCGAAGGAAATTATAGTATAGAAACTACAGTAGATATGAGACAAGACCTTTACGATAGATGATACCTAGATGGTGACTAAGGATAATATGATTAATCTTGCTATGGAAAATTGAAAGCTTAAGGCGAGGATTTGGATGGAACTAAGATTATAATAGGATTGTAGATATTCTTTCCTCCTTTTTGTTGATTTGATACTCATGGCTACAGATACAATTACTTGATTCAAATAATATAAGGTAGAAATGGTTGAAGTTGACAAAGATTAGATTGCATTTCCTGAATCTTGTTAGACGTTTGTTGTCTATTCTAAAATCAAAACAAGCATCAAAAGTTCATTATCTGACTACGCACTATTTTCCCATCGTTTTCTAATATTCGTAATAAAACATCTCTTTTGTCGTCTCCAAATCACGCATTCTACGAGTGAGTTCCTAGCACGCTCTAGAATCTTGATTCCTGTATGTATACTATTCTTCTACTTTTGTAGCCCGTGCCTGCTTTGAACATTTCCTTGTTTCATGTTTTTCATGATTGAACAAACCGTCTTCCTTGGTTTTCATTTCATACCTACCGAACCAAAAGCCTTACAAATTTTACAAGTAGTATCTTTGATAGAATGTTTATCAAAAATCCCGAACATTCTGAAATCTAGTAGTTGAAAGTATTTCTACTAATCGCACTAATAGAGCTTAACGGTATCAAGAGAGAACTAGCGTGATAGGTTACACCTAGAACAAATAGTATAGAAGAAAGTTTGATAACAATGGCTCTGGGGATTTGACGAAGAGAGAAGAAGAAAACGAGCCGAAAGAACGTGGAAGACATGTATTTATGTTTCTGTGAAGCACTGGATAGTTGGGCAACCCATCAGAACAGAACAAAACAGAACAAGATAACCTCATGAAAGGTTCTCGTGTTATATATCACACAAGTACAAGCTATTATGTTATGACACATGTACAAAATGCTTTCTTTTATGATATACACATTATTGGTCCTAATGAGAACGATGGGCATTTGCTCGAGTGGTGGTGGTACAAGTGTACTTCCGCTAAGGAATCGAACACTTGGAATAATATCCAAGTCCCTTTAGTACAGAGCTGGTATGATGACAGTGATCTACGATCTATATCAAGATAGACAGACGTGACTTAGAAATTACAAGGGGGATCTTTAGCCCGGACCCTAGGTAAAGAAACACTGAAGTGTCACTGGTCGTCAAAATAGAACGACTTTTTGATACTTGGGGTCGTGATTAGTAGAGTGTCTTGAATATAGTACAGGTGAAAGTTCCAAAGACGAATGAGAAAATTCGTCATGTTTCATGGTAGTATCTTGACTAACAAACAACCTTAAGGAACCCAAGTCAAACTGATGAGGAGAGTACATCGAAATCAAGGTAACTAACTGTACGGCAAGAAGATTGTCCAGGGTAGGTGTCAAATGTAAACGTATAGTTGTGAAGAAGGGGATTATAGTGCACAACATTCTCTGGCTAAAACAGATAATCAACTCGTATGCTTTCACTCTTTGCTTTCTACATCACGTATGATTGCTAGCCAAGTCCTTGTCTTGCTACATTTTTGTCTTGTTTTACTATTCTTCCTCTTGCATAATCTCACGTCACATACTACCCGAGCATGTCCTTAGTGGTTTTCTTTCTAGAATATACACTGTTGCGAGCAAGACAAGTAAGTGGACGAGGGTTAGAAATATGGCCCAAGGCCATAACTAACATGGAATAAGTTGATCGAATTAGATTTGACCAAGCACAAGCTGGAAGAACCATGGTTTTGACAAGAAACCCTAACAGAATGAGCAATCACTAGAGCTCCAACAAAGCAAGAGTCGATGAAAAGTATGGGCAGCTTATCTAAGGAAGAAGATATGTGTCGAGATTGAAAACTTGCTACAGAAAGCGGAAAGAATATATACGTGGAAATGTGCTACCTCTAAGGGCTTGTAGACAACAGTGGTACGAAGGACGAGACATGGCAACGGACGAGGTAGACTTGAGCACGGAAATCAAGGCATCGAGATAGGACGAGCCTATTTAAGTTGTGCGAAACTCATTCACAAGAGAAGATAGATACCCAAGTAGGGAACAACAAAAGATAAAATTCATATCAAGAGACTGAAGAGAAGCTTCAAAACTATTAGTATTCATGGACATGAGATTTCTATAAGAATAGCTAACCAAGTCACAGACATCTCTAGGAGATAAGTCACCAAGTAGGGAAGCAAATAGGTTCTCATAGAGTAGGCAAAACATACAGAAGTTAAAACAAGCAAAGTGTTAAAAATACACATCAGGCCAATTCATAACAAAAGCTACAGAAACAAGTCCGATAATGGAAAATAAGAGGAGGAGATAACTACATTTATAGACATTTGATCTAGGGAAAGTCCCATAGCCTTAGTAATCATATAACAATGACACAACTAGTATAATCAGATTAGTGGCACAATTCGGAGATCTTGCAAAGCGGCTGAGATAACGAAACACCAAACCAGATGAATATATATAACGGCCTAAGTGATTCACTGTGAGTATACTTTCATGGCTTGATGTGATGAGCTTCGAGCACAGCTGATAGCAACATATCAAATAGAGTCACGAGTATACGACTTAATAGAAGGATAGTAATGTAGACATTACAGAACAGGAAAGACAACGAAGTGAAATCTATCCAAGAAAATAGAATTTAATATCGAAACATAAAGCAGGTATGACCCTTTCGGGAGAGCGTGATACAAAATGATGATATTCAACTATCAATTGTTACATATCAAGATATATATCAAACTTCGATCTCACTACGAAAATAGTTACTTTAAACTAGACAAGCGTTGATTTTGATATCTTGAAGGTTGTGGCATATTTTCCAGTCTGAAAAGTAGTTTGAGAGAGCTTGGCATCAACTTCCATAAAAGTTTAGTGCCTAAACATGACTTCTTAACAATGTTGAAAGGGACTACTTGTCTAAACAGGATAGTGTCACAAAATGTCATTAGGGCGAAGAACATAGAAGATATCATAACCTTCCACAAAGTCCACGCAGAGGCTCATGAACCCTTATTCCATGATATCTGGCGACATTTGATTTTACTGTCACTGAGCGGAGTCTTTCTAGGTTTTTGAACCTTTTCCTTTTCATGATTCAGTTATAGTTCTTCGTTTCTAGTTTGTTGTGATAGAACTCTGATTAGCTTTCCATGTTTCATCCGTCCGCGAATCTTCTCGATCCAGTCTATTCGTGACAGATGGGTATGCCAGTTGATATATCAACGGCTGTAGAATTCACAGTCAAAGAACTAACTCTCTAACAGAAACTGCACGTAGACAAATGGAAAGTTATTTAAATTGTAATGCTAATGATATGCTCATAGTGTTAAACCAGTTTGAATAGCTTCGAAAGAATATAATGATCCATGTAGGGTGATATTGTAATGTGAAAAGAAAGTAGTTATATAACCCAGTTTAAGTCTTCCTGACGCTCAGAAATACTAGAAATACTTACGCCTTATAGTACGTACATAATAATATAATATACTTGAAGATATTGTGCACCCTAATATTGCAGAGAACGTTTTTTTTTCATTGAGAGTTCTATGATCATGATAGTGAGGAGAAAAAAAGTAGAAGCAAATAGAGACGATGGCTCAGAACCTTGCTGTTCTGTCGTAGTGTAGCCCTTGTTGCATACCCTACGAGTCAATAATGCGGTTCTCCAAGAGTTATCGTCACCGCGAGTCACCGTAGATCATTTGGTGATAAATAAGGCCGAGATATCTTGAGGTCTGCATTTCCTGACGTGGACCAAAGGTGGACGTACGCTGGTGTCACCTAGCATTACAAAATTTGCTAATACATAGTTACATAAATCAAGTGGTTAACAAACTAACTGGTTGTTTCAAATCCGGCTGGGGCAAAACTACTACTGAAGTCTACTCTATGTTGATGGTAGTGTGTCTAAGGGTTAAGCAGCCTCTCCACTCACGAAGTTCTGCAGAAGGTACATGTCAGGTAGTAACCATACTGTTCTAAGAGGATTCTGGTACAAACAAAATGCTCGGAGGTTTTGAGATAGGTTCCTAATGAGGTGGTTTTTCCCGGGAAGGATTAGAAGTTGAAATGTGCAGGAATATCATATAACGAAACCATGACAAATGTTCTGTATCTCAGTGGCCTGTCACTGTTGAGAAGTAGGTTGTCCTTCACCTTATATTGTATACTAGTATTAGTTCAGGGCTGTGTATGTTAGGTTACCGGGGCTACATGGCTTTTTTTTTTTCTAATTCATTAATCTTGTGCTACATAGATATTAGAGCTCCATTTCCGTCTTAATAAAAGTGAACTTTAAAAAAAACTTATGAATCAATCATCAATGTCAAGCCTAACCCTAGGCACCCCTGTAGTGCTTCCAGCCACAGCTTTTTTAATTTTTAATTACATATAGGCACCACTGTCAGATGAGAGCTATAGGATGATAAAATATACACTATAGAGTGGGCCGCTTAGAAGGGCGCGAACGCGGATAAGACAGCACACAAGGGGATAAACAAATCCAAACTCATATATAGAGGTAAGAATCCACAAGAAACAATTCTAAATAACTGACAACTACTACTTCACTACATATTACTATAACTACAGCCACTGATTTTCTAAGTCCACGTGAAAAGGGCGTCAAACATATCTAAAGTGAAGCTAATATCTTCTTCTAAACATTTTATCTCACAATAATAATTCACTACAACATCAACTGATTTTTGTACCTTCAGTGCCACCCTCAACAACAAGGCTGTACTATACATACAGCAGTATCCCAGCCAAAACTTAGCCTCTTTCTCCTCCTCAATACGAGCTTAACTTACCGTACGATTTTTGTTCGGTTTTAGCCTTTATTCATCTTTACCAAATCATACTGCTTTTGTCTTCATATAAATTACGCTCAATGGCATCACCACGAACTATTGCAGACTCTACATCATGTCCAGAGATCATGGAAAGCCTTGTCGAGCTCAATAAAGAGCATAATATGCTTATCTGTCTCCCATGCAGGACAGCAATGTGTCCCGGGAAGGGCATAGCAAACCATTTTCGTGGAAAGCACAAGATGAAAGGAGAGATTATTCAATATATTGAAAATCACTATGCCACTATGGATTTGGCCAATCCAAAGATAGATGCCCTCCCCGCCGACGGAAGCCCCCCCATAAAAAGTCTTATCTTGCATCGTGGATATAGTTGCTCTGCATGTCGACATCTCACAACATACAAGGATGAAATCACGCGCCACTGGAAAGATGTAGGGCATACATCCCCGGAGCCTAAATCGAGAATAGTACGATTGCAGACTTGGATGTTGCGGAACAATACACGATATTGGATCATCGATGATAGTACAGCCCAGACTGAACCCAAGTTGACCACAAAGAAGTGTGAAACAACGCTAGCTCCCGAAGATGTCAAGCGAAAGCGATCGGCCGAGGTAGCGGAGTGCGGGACGCAGCACCAGGCAAGCGAGATTTCTGAAAAGCGGATTCGGCACAGTATAGCCACGGACGTGAAGATGAAAGATGAGATAGAGGCCGGCTTGTGTAATTTGCTTGGGCGCGGGGCAACATGGCGCAGCCGTGAGCAGGCAGAAAGCATGCATTCGATTATGGCTTTGAAGAATGAAGAGGCACTTATCAGCGTACTACCAGCCACAGCCGGCAAGAACATACTGTTCATGTTGCCGGCGATCATGCAAAACGCTGGTATCAGCATCGTAGTTGTGCCTTTCGTAACTTCAATGGAGGACTTGATCACTCAGGCGGTGGCGATGGGGATTGACTGCATACGTTTCAGATCGTCCCTACATGGTGGGCGCAAGGAATTCCCACGAGTATCCCCGTTGGTAATTGTAAGTGCCGATATTATTAGCGCCGGAGAGTTATTTGGCTACATCAACGGGCTACTATGTGCTGGGCTGCTTCATCGGATCTTCATTGACGAGTGCCATACCCTCATCACAGATATCGGGTACAGATCAAGGCTAGGTGAACTCCAAGGCTTAAACCGGTATAGCTGCCCACTGATACTGTTGACAGACATGCTTCCGAATATTCTTGGAGAATGGTTCCAAAAGCAGATGCTGGTGAAACCCAACATAACCGTCCGGGCCCGTACTACGAAAACCAACTGTCGGTATAGGGTCGAACAGGTCAAGCCGGAAAACGGCTCGGTCGAGCATCGAGTTGCAGAGATAGCCAGACAGCTTGAGGCATCGATGTCAGGGCCGGAGAAGGGCATAATCTATTGTCGTTCGAAGCAACAATGCAAAGTCGTCGCTGAGAAGATCGGTTGTAGCTTCAATCACAACTACATGGAGGAGAAGGAGCGTGGGTGGGCTCAGAAAGCGTGGTCTGAAAGGCGAGGACATCGATGGATCGTGGCAACAACAGGCTTCAGTGTGGGAGTTGATGTCGAAGGCATCACAGCGGTAATTCATGCGGAACAGCCACATGGACTTGTCGAACTTTTACAGCAGACAGGACGAGGAGGGCGGAGGGTAGGCGAAGTAGTCGAATCGATCATTGTACATAACGGACGCGCAAACCGGCATGACCCGCATGCTAGTATTCTGGACGAGCGCAATCTTGCTGAGATGGAGGCGTTTATATCAACAACCGGTTGTCGGCGGACGATAATTAGTGCTTTTATAGATGGAGTTGCAGGGGAGTCATGCAGGAATATCACGGATGCAGAGTTATGCGATCGATGCGTTGGAAACGCCTAAATTGCTATAGTTCGGGACAAGAATAGTAGAAAAATGATACATGATAACTTTTAAAAGGACTACCTATTCCTATCAGGGGCTAAGGCCAAAGTTGGTATCTGGCTAGGTAATATCCCAAGCTAAGTAAACGGTATAAATAGCGACCTATTCCCGCCGTATTCCAACACATAATATTCTTTCTCCTTCATCGGTATCAATTGAAGTCTTCGCTATAGATTGTTAGCCATTGTCTCTTTCCAAGTTCATGTCATTTTGATACCGATCTTCAATCTTATTTCTGTGAATCTTCTTTTACCCTGCCTTTTCTGGCTCGATTTTCTACTTTTACTCTGACTGTAAAGGTCTAAGGCCCATAAGTACTGGCTATGTCTGGCCTTAGCGCTACTGGTTCTAGGATATAAATAGGGACTGTCTCCCTCCAGATATTAGTCTTAGTTTTCCTTTCTCCTTCATCGTTCTCAACTTCAATATACCTCTATGATGACACAGTCTAAGGTGAGTCAAGACTTAAAAATTCTAGAAAGAACTTTAAGATTGAAAGCGATAGAGAGAAAAGACTAAACTAAATAACTAAGACGAGGGGAACCCAACTATTTAAGTATGCATCCAGTAGGCTAGGTGGATCACCTAGCCAAACCCTAGTGGGCCTTAGCCCGTTACAATCGCCCCCCTCTCCATCCGTAGAAAAAAAAATAGATAAAAAATACAAGATCAAAACAAAACAAAATAAAACAAGTCAGAGGAACCGAATCATTAAAGTCCTGAACTTCAAATTAGAGCCAAATGATCAACTCCCTACACCTTCAGTGCGCTCCAAAAACCTTTCCCAGGCAATTGTATCTTCCACGTGTTCTAGTGGCTCCCATGTGGGGTCCTGATAGCCACGCCATTTAACTAGTGCTTGTTGTCGTCTTCGCCAAGTTCGCTTGCGTACAATCTCTTCGATCATGTACTCGCCTACTTCCAGAGACTCATCTCCGTAAGCCTCTTCATGGGTGATGGCCGCAGGTTCGTCATCTTGTACAACTTGCGAGGGAAGAGGATTAGTTGCTGAATGGCGTACGCAACTAACATAGAAAACCGGGTGAGCGTGCTTCGGGATGTCCAATCGGACTGCGTGGCTACCAACCAGGCCTATCACCGTGTACTGTCAGGGGCTAAGGCCCAGTTGGTATTTGGCTAGGTCATTTCCCTAGCCAGATAAAGAGCATAAATAGGGACCCATTCCCGCCGCTTTCCAACAGATATTAGTCTTTCTTCCTCATCGGTATCAATCTACTCTTTTACTTCTAGTTTGACAGCCTCTGTCTTCCCTAGTTCGTGTCATGTACCGTCTGGCCAACCAGTCTAATTTCTTCAACGGTCTATCAGACATCATGTTTTTCGTTCGTAGGTAAACTCTATCTCCG